>PVLD010026730.1:0-21715 GCA_004027595.1 Dinomys branickii | reverse complement strand
TGCCGAAACGAGGGCGTGGGCCAGGGGTGTGCTTGGAGCGGCAACCTCCTCCCTCTCTATCTCGTCTCCCTCCAACTGCGCCATGTCAGATCTGCGATCCCCTCCTCCAGAGGAGGTTCTGCTTAGACTTTCCGAGGGTTTCACTTCCTATCTCAGATCCCTCCCGAGTTCAGGATATCCACCTCCCTCCTCTCTGTCCAAGTAAGGATGTTTGTTATCGGATTCAAAGTAATACACTGGGTTCTTAGATACTTGAAGCAGGAAAGTTCCTATTTAATATTAAAGTAGAACTATTTTTAAATAAATGGGATACCTTCATGCAGTGCAAAAGCACATTGGCATTAAAAATAATGAGGCTGGGTTGAGCACGTAGCTCAGTGGTAGAGTGCTCGCCCAGCATGCATGAGAGGCCCTGGTCTCACCCCAGGGGTGTGGGGAAAGGGGGAGCTGAAGAAGGGTATCAGGCACTTAGTTTTATATGACATAAAGATAAAAGGGCAAAAATAGCAATGAAAGAACACACAAAAATGCAGCCTTGTCTCTAGAAAGGTCTGAGTAAAAGTGTGAAGTCTTTTTTTCTTACTTGTTACCGTCTTTTGTAGAGTTTGTAGTTCAAGATAAAGACTTGGTTCTTAGGAAGACTAAATATAATTAGAGAGAGAAGAGAGCTCAAACACACAAAACGAAACTCTAGGGAGGGCACACCGAGTCAAGAAGAGAAAATCTTAATAATTCTATGTAGTTAAAAACTTTAACACAGTAGTAGTTATTTTCCTCTACTTCCTTCAACCCCTAAAAACCCCTAAAAAAATCTTACACAAACTCTTTCAAAACAGAAACAGGAAATATTCTCTAGCACATTCCATAAGGTTAACGTAACCATGACATAAGAGCCAAATTGTGGGGAAAGAATACTATAGGCTAATAACATTCATGAACATTGATTCAAAAATCCTAAAAAAAATCCTAAACTAAAACTATCAGAAAATAGACTTACCGGGCTGGGGATATAGCTCAGCGGAATAAGCGCCTGCCTAGCAAGCGCAGGGTCCTGAGTTTGATCCCCAGTATCGCCAAAAAAAAAAAAAGAAAATAGACTTACCACGCAAAGTAATGAAACTGTAGCAGAACCAAGAATGGAATCCTTTCATATTAATGATACTCCTTTAAAATATTAAAGAAAAAATCCTACAACCATTATAATAGATGAATAAAACTTTGGTGAAAGTAACCATGATTAAGAAATATGAACTAGAAATAGGTAATCAGATGCTAAAACATACAGTAAGTATCTTTTCTTCTTCAAATGTTTCTGAGACAGGGTCTTGCTATGTCATTTAGACTGGTGATAAACTATGTAGCTTAAGCTGGCCTTGAATTTATGGTGATCCTCCCTGCCTCAGCCTCCACAGTACTGGGGTTACATGTATGTGCCTGGCTTTCTACAAACATCATTCTTAATAATGAGATGAGTCATTTTCTTTAAAAGAGACAAGAAGGATCTATTAATGCCACTTTTATTTACTACAACCCTAGAAATTCCAGTAAGCATAGTGAATTTTTAAAAAATGAAAGAATAATGGCCCCAAAGTGAAGAAATAAAACAAAAACCTTAAGAAATACGAACATCCTAACAATTGTCAGGTTCAAAATGAACATATCAAGGAAAAGTTTTTAATTCTTTTCTGTTTATTCAACAGCCAACATAGGCCATTATCCCTGCTCATCTTCCTCTTTTCTGCTAGGGCCCCAGAGGTGGTGATATTCAGTCTCGTGGCTGATACACTCTTTCTTTCTTTCCTGTATCCCATAAATGATTATGTAGGAGGTATGCTTACAGTGACTGTTTAAACTAAAATTTGTTACAGAAAAAGACACATTGTCATTACCGCCCCTCCACATACTCCCCCTTTCTTCGAACACTTATCAGAATTGTTCTGCCACTTCCTGAAGCAGTCCGAGAAGTGCTCTTTCAAGGCCAGCTGTGCTGCTGTGACGTCCTCAACATCCTGAACTTATTTAAAATGTTATTTTGACTTTGGGGAGAAGCCAGAGGTCATATGGGTACCAGCTGCAGCAAAGAAGGTAGATGAGGACACACTGTAACGTTTTTTAAAGCCTGTCTTTCTGCGGGATGGCACCAGGCTGTATTACCATGTTTTGATCGCACCTCACAAACACAGTCATGGAAGAAGTTTCCCGCACTGATTTCAGAGTGGCAAGAACAGCGGGCTGAGTGTCCCTGAAGCCAGGGGAGAGCACTGAGTGCTACAACAACATGTCTTTTGCTATTGTAAGTCCTTTGGTTTAAACATACTGCACAGTTTCTGATCAGCTCCAGTGTATTCTAACCCACAGCAAGTGTGAGCACGCTCCCAAACAGCTGTCATAACAGGAGCAATGGTTGACAAATATTTTCTGAAGGAGCAGATAAAAACATTACAAGGCTTTGTGGGCCATATGATGTCTGCTGCAATGACTTGATTTTATAGCTATAGCACAAAAGCAGCCCTAGAAAATACGTAAGTGGACGGACATACCTGTGTTGCAATAAAACTTAACTTACATAGAACAGTAGTTTGTTAACGTTGGCCTGACATAGATTTCCAATTCTGGTTCTCAAACACCTATGGGTATCCCAAATAATTTCAAAGACTACTGAGAAGTTTCTAAAATTAGTATTTTACTTTTAAATAGTGAGAGGTTATCTCATATGCCAGAAAGAACACATAACCCAAAAAATCTAAAGATCTTGTTTTTTTTTAGCAATCACTTTTTATTTCCACATCTTTCAGAAATGTGTGCAGTCTCAGTTTGGCTGTCTCTCACTCTTTTTGGCACTGTAAGTTTATATTTAAAAAAAAAAATTTAGCCGGGGATATAGCTCAGAGGCACAAGTGCCTGCCTGGCAAGCACAAGGTCCTGAGTTTGATTTCCAGTACCAAAAAGAAAATTTTTTACTATCATTTTAATAGGGTCCTAGGAGAAGAGCTGGTACATGTGGGTAATAATTTACTAGCTTGAGTAAAAAATTCTATTTTTATATTAAGACCTTTGAGTCACATAGAATTTTTGTTTGTGTATGTGGTAAGAGTACTGGTTTAATTTCACAGTTTCTATATGAATAACCAATTATATTTCCAAAGTTTATTAAACAATTTCTTTTGCACTGAACAGAAATGTATCATTTGTTATCATATGCCAGATTCTCATACAATCTTAGACTGTAACTACATTAACTGTGATATCCAGATCTCTATGGTATGTTTGCTCTCTCAGGGAACTGAACAAGTCAGCTCTTTCCATGAAATTTTCTGTTTTTTCCTCCCAAGAAAAGATCCCACACCTTTCCACTCCAATTTGTTCCTGGTTCTTGCTTTGCTTTGCTGTTTGAATTGCTATGAATGAAACACTGCTGCCCTATACCAAATCTTACTACTATGTACAGATAAGATACCATGGTACAGTAAGATACTTAGTACAGTAAGACAGCATTTTCATTTAATATATATCCCTTGTGTGGCCACCTTAAAAAATTATCCTATGAGTTCTAACACTTTTTGGGGTGGTTTTTCTGGTATGCAGTTATATAAACTATAAGTTCATATAATTTACTGTTACAAACTATTAACTATTATAATATTTAATTTCCTTATTACTGGGTTAAAAATACAAACTAATATTCTTTTGTTTGAGAAATGAAAAATCTTTCTTTTTACAAAAGTTTTCATAAATGCATTTTATATTTGATATGCACACTAATTTAATGAAGCAAATGAAAATATAATTAGTTAAGATACTTTTATGCATTTAAAAAAGTATTATTTTAATCCCCTCAATTTTCAAAAACTGAAAATAAAGTAAGGATTTCTTCAAAAATAACAATTTTTCCTTCATGCAGTCATTGCAATGATTTAACAGGAAAATTAAAGTAAGTCAAATGAATGTTTAAATGCCACTGTCACCTCATGAAAATCTTTTCCATTTGAGAGCAGGTTTAGAAATGTTTGTATTCCAAGTATTTACCCACTGCCTCTGTGCTCCAACAATTAATGTGTTCTCACTGGAGGCCTGGGCTTCGGTCCTCACTTGCACGCTACTTTCATTATTACTGCAGCCGACTGTAGACTCACAGACAGGAAGATAGAGCACACTTGAGAGAAAACTTAGGACTACTAGGATCCTTTTTTCTTTTGATTTAAATACTTTCCTAAAAAAAAACTTGCAAGAAAATATAGCCAATTTATAGTTCACCAGTTTTACATATGATCATTCTTTTTTCCTGAGACAGTAAGCAAGTTTGCAAGCACTCTTTTCATGCAAAAATACGTTTTCCCATTCTTTACATTCATATCATAGTATTTTATATTGTAGATAACTTTATCACATTTGTGCTTTATACAGTTGGAGTATAAAGAATAATTCATTTTCCTTATGGCAGAAAAACTAAAGGTCATTGATTCTTTGATGGGTAACGCAATCAAATTAACTGCTGATTACAAGTTGCTAAAACATTACCTGATTGTAAAAATCCCAATGGAAACTTCTGCTTTTATTTATCCTTAAAGTTTTACCTACACTTAGGTTGAAAGAGTGACTGTGTATGAAGGAGAGACATGGTACATTTAGTCCTGGACTTCTGAGTTTGAGTTCCTAATACATGGAGCTAGACCTATGTACAGTACTGCATGGGCTAGTGTCTCCTCTCCTGCCTAGAGGGGAAATCTCGAAACTATAGAGACATCTTTTATGATAAAAGGAAAAATAAATTGATGTATATTCTGTTTTATACACAACAGGACTGGTCTGCAAAATGTGAGTTACTAACGTGCTTTAATTACAAATAAGTGAAAAGGCCAAACATTTAAGAATATATTTATGTTTAAGGAATTGATTTTCTGTTATACCTCTGGATTTAAATAGGCTCCAACACCCAGTGTGAATATGGCTCTTACCTCTATAGCTTTCTTTATAATGGTTAAAAAGAAACACCATTTTCCCCCCAAAACAACATATAAGATTGGGAAATCTGAGGCAAGATATTGTTTAATTAATATATATAGTTTCATTTCTCCTTTACTGTGAAATTAAGTCACGTTAGAAGAACAGAGAAATGTGTGCCATGTGCTGCGTCCACCATTTCCTTTCTCAGCACATTTGCACTAACCCATTTATTGGTTCAATGGCTATGATTTCTACGTAGATCAGGAAATCTAGTAGAAATATAAGATCTTTTGCATGACAAAATCTTAAATTGTCCATAATGAATCATAGGTAACTACTATGACACATAAATAAGAGCAAAGTAAGTTTAAAATAATTTGCTTGAATAATATTGTTCAAGATTCTTTTGGAATTAAAGCCAATTATGAAATTTTAGTCAAATGGAACAAACTAATATTCAATACTCTACTATATTCCTGATTTTAATAGGAATGATTTAGTATTTTTACCATTTATTGTTCTTATGCTGAGATTTCAGTATTTTTAATGTGTTTAGGCATATGTGGAATGGCTGCTAAATATTTTTATAGTACTTTTTATTTATTATAAATTTTTTTTCTGTCAGTGCAGTCAATTTAGTGTTGTCTATCTTCTATTCCTCAAGTAAGTTCCACTTGTTCATTGCTTAAGTTGTGAATTTTTAAAAGGTAAACCAGTATAAAGTCTAAAATTTTATAGTCTTTTAAAATAGGTATTCAGGCTGGGTGTGGTGATGCATGCCTGTAAACCCAGTACTCAGAAAGGAAGTTGAGGCAGGTGGGTTGCAAGACTTCAAAACCAGCCTGGCCTACAAAGGGAGTTCAAGGCTGGCCTAAACTGTGTAGGGAAACTCTGTCTCAAAAAGACAAAATAATGTTTTAAATTGCTTTTGCTAAGCTAAGTTCATAGAATTAGTAGATGTCTGATTTTTTATATGGTGTGGAGTGGTTTAAATAATATCTACTATTTGGAAGTTGGGTAGTATTCAAATCAGAAGGCACCTTTTTAGTAAAAAGATGGAAGTATTTTAAAATTTCTACTGTGGCTATGTCTTCTCATGTTTTTTTCATCTTGCATTGATTTATTTATAGTTCACCATTTTTTTTTTATAGTTCACCATTAAATTACCACTTCCTCTAGCTTTCCTCTAGCTATCGATACTGTTTAAAAATTATTTTTTAAAGATTTTATTTTGTGCAAAAAATGAAACAATTTCTTAACTAAATAATAAAAAATGACAGTAGTTAATATACTGTATCATTATTGTCAAAGTATTTACTCAGAGTATAAGACAGACCAAACTCACTCTTAAAAAGAAACACATAGCTAACAGCACAAAACTTTCCTTTCAATGAACTAGTCATTTAAAAATTCTTTACCTGAAGATATGTCCTTCTTCATTCACATTCTTTTACCTTTTATTCCTTTAAACCTTCTATAGAATCTCAACCACTGTATTGATGTTTATTCATTTCTGTGTTTATCTTCACTAATTATAGCGTCTTATTTTTCATTAATTTTGTTCTTTTTTACTATTTAAAGTGAATATTAATTCAATTATTTCCTTACTTTATCAATATATTCACTTATTAGGAACTTAATATAAATACTAAGGATATTAATTTCTCTCCGAGTACAGCTTGAATTAACAACGTTTCAGACTTTGGTATCTAGTGTTCTCTTATTTGTAGATAACCCATAATTTTAATTTTGATACCTTCTTTTATCTAGAGGATACTTCAAAGAACCTTCTCAACTGTTAAGGCTATCAAGGCTTTTTGAGTCATCTTTTTATTTCTATTCTAATATACTGTTTATTAGATTTAAATAGAGACTTGCTTATAAAACAGCAAGTAATGAATTTAGATTTTCTGGAGTTTTTTAAGGTTTGCCTCGTGGTCAAGAGCAGGACTAATTACAGGTGGGCATGGTGGTACATGCTTGAAATTCCAGCACTCTTGGGAGGCTGAGGCAGGAGGATTTCCATAAATTTGAGGCCAGCCTGAGTTATATAGTGAGTTCAAGGCTAGCCTGAACTACACAGTGAGACCTTGATTAAAAAAAATACAAAAGAACATAATTTTCATAAACCTCATCTGAAATTTTAAAAAGCATACAATTTCTCTGTTCTACATCTGTCTGTTGACAACACTGTATTGTTTAAGTCCTCTAACACCCTTATTTTTATGCATTTGAGAAATTCACAATGTCTACCATTTATTGAATACTTTTACAGTATGCCACGTCTTATAAATGTTTTACATATATTATCGCATTTAATCTTTACACCTACTTGTGGGGTAGGTATTACTTAATTTAGAGTTAATATGCTCATGGTGGGGCCATGCTGGGTGGCTGGAACGACTGGTGCCACACGTGTGACTTTCCCATGTATGGCTGTATGTACCACCAGTACACTTCTACCACCAATAGTACAAGCCACCTGAAGGGACAGCCATGCACCCACAGCCAGTGGTTCAAGCCAGCAGAAACATGTTGGAGAAAATAGGACTCCAAAATGTTAAATACCGTTCCTAAGAACAATAATCACGAGGCCAAGACGGGACCCAAACCCATGCCTGCATCGAATGTGCATGCTCTGACAGATTATCTGGCCCTCACGGCCTGAAATGTCTGATACCAGCAGTCCACCTTCTGAACCTACTTTCTGATATCTCCCAATATAACTCTCCTCAGGTGTATCTCTTCCCACGCTCCCCTGCGAGGCAGAACATACTTCCAGTTTATTATACATCTTCCGCTTCTCAATGCCACATTCCTTTTCCTCTGCTTTGTTTGTAACATCCTCGTTCTTTAAGATCCAGCTTAGTTGTCTCACACATAACCTTCCTGCTACCTCCAGCCAATGAGTCTTCCTGCTGACTGAACAGTGAGTTCTATAACACCCGGCCTACCCATGGTCTAATTATTTCATTTGATTGTCAAGCATTTTATCTCCCCAGATAGGACATAACCATCTTTATGACACAGCTTTTGTAATTTCTAAAATGCTTTCAGTGACAGTCATACATAACACAAATATATATAAGAATAAACAGAAACAATATATTACCACTAACAGAGGGCAAGTAAGAGACAAACAGGGGCACAAACTTGGAGAAAATGTTAGGTGACATTTCCATTGAAAAAGTAAGGTCCTGGATCCCTCTCCATGTGTACTAATTCAGCTAAATATCTTAGAACTTTTTATCTACACGATACCATGTCAGTGCTGTAAGGGGGTGTTACAGGTTGACTTGTGTTCATGAAAAAGATATGCTGAGGCATAGAAACTTGGGAACATGACCTTATTTGGAGACAGGAACTCTGCAGAAGTATCCAGATAAGGTGCTACTGGAACAGAGCACGCTCTACATTCAGTGACTCGTCCCCATCGGAGGTGATGGGGATAAACAGACACAGTAGGAATGCCATGTGACAACAGGCACAGAGACTGCAGCGAGGCGCCAACTAGCCAACAAATGCTATCATTAAAATCTAGGAAAGATGCAAGGAACAGATTCCTCCTCAGGGTCTCCAGAAGGAGCTAACCTTGCCAATACACTGACTTCAGCCTTCAAGCCTCACACATGTGGCACCAGTGGTTCCAGCCACCCAGCATGGCCCCACCATGAGCATGTTAACTCTAAATTAAGTAATACCTACCCCACAAGAAATGTAAGAGCATACATTTCTACTCTTTTAAACCACCAGTTTGTCATACACTGCTACAGAAGCCCCAGGAAAATACAAGGGTAAAAGTAAAAGACAAGTTGGTATGTTTGCTGTTGTCACGCCGTTTATTACGTAGCAGAGGAGGACTCCTGTAGGAGAAAGGGTAAAGTAGGCAGTACACAGGTACACAATTCTGGGCCCTACCTAATGTTCTCTTGGCTCACTCTAACCCTATTCTTTGCTGCACCAGTCAGCCCACTGCAGATGTCCACTGACGGGACAGTAGGTTCTTTGCTTTATGCCCCAAAATATTTCTGATACTCCAGTGCAGTGGTGGCAAAACTTCAGCATGCGTGCTGCAGCGGGCTGTTTGTTATCACTGAGGGCTCTAAAAGGTTCGCCATCACGGCAGTGTGAGCTCCCAGTGTTCATGTAACCTCAGGAAAGTGAACACAGCTGGGGCAATCACTGACCAAAGGGGAATGGGATCTAAGAAGTAGTCCTTTTCCTTGGGTGGACACTTCTGAGACAGTTTTATGGGTTCTCATAAGGCCATGGCAGAGGAAGCCACAGCTGTCCAAAGTGATGACCAGTGTAAGAAAACACACGTATGTTGGTTGTGCCTCTTTCCCTGTTTCACTCTTTCCAGGCTTATACTTCAGATCACTTCCACTCAAAGCTTCATCTCAAGATTCTGACTGGGGACTTGGTTAAGACACAAATTACTTGGAATTCAAGGGCAAAAATGGCTTGAAAAACACTGATTAAGAGTACTACAGGAGTCACACCTTCTTGAAAACCTGAAGGAAGTGTTCAGAATGTAAAGTGGAATTTTAGAAGAGACCTGAGAGATGGCATGATTGTAACTAGCACACAAGAAATGTGAGATGATAGTATTCCAGGAAAAGGAACAGCATGATCAAAGCTCAGAGACTGGAAAAACATGTATTTTCAGGGGAACAGTGCCTATCTTACTTAGCTGAAATACAGTATGGAGGAATGGGGAAACGGAGCTAGGAGTATCAACATGGACTGGAACAACACTGCGGCTAGGTGGCTGCACAGCGAGGAGGCTGGCACCTGACTAGAGCACCCTCAGAACAGCATTACAAGTGCAAACAGTGCAGAGGGAGACTCGGAAAGGCATGGTGCTTGAAGAGTTTTCAGTTTCTATTACAGACTACGTCAAAAGTAGCTAATACAGGGACATTAAGTAATGATAAAATTAGTAATCTAAAAATAGCTAGTAGAAAATGTATTTCAGTACCATTCAATGAATACTTACCACCTTAGTGATTATCACACATTATACTTTAAACAAATCTGGTACACGAAAATCTGAATTTGACCTCCTAAAGGAATACAGTATAATTTTTAAAATATTATTAAAAATCCTTTAGTTTAAAAAAAAGAAAAACTGTGTGCGTATGCCTGTAGAAGAGCACCACGAAGAAGTCCATGTCTTAATCCCCCAAACCTGGTGGAAGGGCTATTACCTTACATGGCTGCAGTGACGCTAAGGATGGGGTGGTAAGTAAGGACCGTGCGGCAAACCACCCGCAGTGAGTGAGTGGACCCAAAGAAACCACAGGGCTCATACGAGGAGGTGGTGGCAGAGGGTCAGCCAGAGAGTGGTCAGGCTCAGGGAGAGATTTAGGAAGACGGAGGGAGGGTCATGAGCCGAGGACTCCTCGTAGCTTCTAGAAACTGGAGAAAAGGAAGGAAATGGGTTTCTTCCCTACAGCGTCTGGAGGAAACACAGTGTTACTGATATCTTGATTTTGTTGCAGTGAAAGCATTTTGGAGTTCTGACTTCCAGGACAGATAGTAAATTTGTGTTGTTGTAAACGACAAACTTTGTGGTTAATCTGCTACAACACAATAGAAAACAGTGCTCTGAAATAGTGATTCCTCTCCTAGGGCTAAATTTTGGTGTAATCTTTTCATTATTGCCTACCCAATTATGTTAAAATATATCCAAAAATTCTTTTGGCTCTTTTAAGAGGCAGAGGCTGATTCATCTTACGTGAGCTGGACTCAGTGACTTCCTTTACTTATTTATTTACTTGTTTATTCATATTTTAAAAGTAAAGACTCAGTGACTTCTAAAAAAGATGGTATGGTAGAAAAGACAGTGTGTAGCTTTTGAGACCAGGCCATAAACGACCTCCCTGCTGCTCTTTCTTGCTGTGTACATTGGGGAAACCAGCTGCCACGTCACGAAGACACTCAAGCAGCTTGATGGACAGCGGCCCACATGAGAAGACACTGATGCTATTTGTCAAGAGCCAGTGAGAAATCTACTGCGTGAGTGAGCTTTCTGGGAAGCACCGCAGATCTGGTTTAGCCAAGCCTCTCATTGGACAGCAGTCCTGGGTGACATCTTGATTGCAATTTTATGAGAGATCCTGAGTCAGACCACCCAACTAGGACATTCCTGAATTCCTGACTCAGAAATGCTGAAATAATAAATGCTCATTGTTTAAGTCACTCTACTGTTTAAACCACTAAGTTTTCGTGTAATTTATTATACAGTGACATATAACCACTCCGTCTACAGGAGTTACATACACACCGCACCAGTGCTGGTGGTAAAACTTTGGACCTTTGCCAGAACAATGATAAATACTATGGGATACAACAGAGCAGTTCTAGCACGACAAATTCAAAAGACATAAAGTAGATTTTAAAAATAGTATTGAGTTAAAATATTAAAGGTATAAATTAAAAACAGATTTGGGTATATACATGAAAGAAGGGAAAGCAGGCACTCACACTGTTATACCTATGTTCATAACAGCATTATTCATCACAAATAAGAGGTAGAAACAATCCATCAACAAGGTAATTTAACAGGAATGAACCTTGAAGATATTATGCTAAGTGAAATAAGCTAGTTACAAAAGGAATTACTATATGATCCTTTTAGGGAAGTTTCTACAATAGTCAAATTCATAGAGATTCAGAGTGGTAGGAGCTAGGGATCTAGAGAAAGAGGAAATTGGAGGGTTAGTGCTCTCAAAGTTTCAATTTCCGAAGATGAAAAGTCCTGGCGATGGACGGTAGTTATGGTTGCTATGGTTGCACAACAATGTAAAGGTACTTAATGCTATGGAACTGTATGCTTAAAAATGGTTATAGCTGGAATAAGCGCCTGCCTAGCAAGCGCAGGGTCCTGAGTTTGATCCCCAGTACCACCAAAAAAAAAGGTTATAGGATAAATTTTGTGGGTTTTATATTTTACTACAATAAAAAATTAAACACATCAATAATGGCAGAAAAGAAAAAAACATACAAAATGATGTACATAGTTCATAGGAATTCATGCATATTTAGGAACACATTTAGGGGCTGGGGGTGTAGCTTGGTGCAATACTAAAGTGTTTGACTAGCACTGGCAAGGTTGTGGGTTTGAACACTAGCACAGAAAGAAAGGGAGGGAGGGAGGAAGAGGGGAAGAGAAAAGGAGGGAGAAAGAGAGAGGGAGAAAGGAAGGGCATTTGAATGGGTGTCTATTATAGGGGAGAAGAAGGGTATGGAAAAAAAGGGTAAGGCTTTCCTTGGATGTAAGGTTGATTCACAGTAACTTATAAAAAATTTTGCAGCACTGGTGGTTGAACCCAGTGCCTTTGCACTGAGCAGCATCCCTAGACCTTTTAAAATATTTTATTTTGCAACAGCATCATCTCACTAAGTTGGTAAATTTCCCGGGCTGGGTTTGAAATTGAGATCCTCTTGCCTCAGCTTCCCGAGTGCTAGTATAGATGTGTGCCTCTGTGCACAGCTAAACAAACTTGTGAAACACGTCTAGTGTAACATGCAATGTCATCTGCACCAAAACAAGAATGGGTATCTTTCCTTATTAATAATTAACATATATATATATATATATTACTATTAGAACTAAAGAGCCTAGATATCATTTAATCTGTGTACATTCAAGATGCTTAGCATGTCAAAAGTAATTTATTTTTCAAAACTATCTGATTCCATGCATTTTATGGAAAGGGAGTGTTTAAAAGAGCAATCTACCACCCTCTTCTAAACTACTGTAGAAGATACTGCAGATTATATAAATCTTTAAAGACGCTAGGAGTAGATAAGGCCCCTTGTATTTTTCACTTCTATTAGAGATTATCTTGTCATGTTATATGCTAAGCATTATAAATGGTTTTATAGTAATTAGAGTTAAAAAGACTTAAGTTCTTTACATTCTTACACAATATATGACCTTGGATAAAGTCATAACATACCTGATTATGAATAACATTTAAAATGAAAATAATGCTACACTGAGCTGATTGGATGGTAAAATGATAAAATTTGTGTAAAAATAAGAATGTCATAAACTCTCAAGGACTACAGTAGTTGAGATTTAAATAAATATTAAATTTCATTTGGAATTTCAATGTGACATTTTAAATTCTAGCTACAGCTTCCATCTGATTTTAAGGAGACCTTAAATATTACTAATATTACTAATCATGATAGCCATGAAGTAATTTTAAAGCAAATGTATTTTAAATATTAAAATTATTTTAATCAATAAAAATGTATTATTTAACTCCCATTTCTTATTTCCATGAAAAAATTACTGAAACAAAACTGTAAGTTCTCATCAGACCTTCTATTACGTACACCCTACTTAAGAGGCACTGTCATGTATCCTGGAGGTCTTTACAAAGCCACTGCCATTCTGGTTTAGGGAGTGAGGAGGTGTGGCAGGCAGACTGCCACAAATAAGCACAAAGATAAGGCATTTAAAATTGTACTCAATCTGAAAATGTAAGTACAGGAAAAAAGTGCAATGACAAACTTTCTATCAACAGAGTATCTTATGACTACTCACTAAAAGGAAATATATTTAAGTCATGGTGCTTTCATTTAAAATATTTGCCTGTCTCTTTAATGATATGTAAAAGTGACCAAAAAAAAATAAATTACTTAATAGGTATAGATTTTATATATTACCCACATATATTACCATAATTTTCATAAAGTAACTTACATTAGAAAGTGACTTGCTCTTGAATGACCTAATTAAGGGCATAAAAGCTACACTGACAAAGGAAAACATCCACTGTTTCATACATAATTTATTAAAATTTCCTTTAGGACTTATGTTAAATCAAAGAATTTGAGTATGTCTTCTGTGATGAATCAAAGGCTCTGCTACATTTCACTGTCAAAACATTTGCAGTCTGATATTTTTCCTACTCTAAAATCCAGAATAATTCTTTCTCCTAATCAGCCGGCAATTATAAACTATGGCTTCTTGCAAGTGACTTCTCCCCCTAGCACTTGCTGCAAGGTTTCTCATTCCTCTGCAGTTGTCTTTTCCAGTCTAAGAGAGAGAAAAGCGCTGCTGCAGTCATCTGCAAAAAAGCCAGTACCACCGCGTTCCTAACTAACAAAGACACTGGCATCTTTTTTGCAGCCCTATTCACGGGGAGTTCACTTAGATGTTGTACAAAAGCAGGCATCTTACTAGCGACCAGTATTTCACCAGTCAACCAAGAACAGCTCTCAAGCTCTGCAGTACCTGCCTCCTCGTCTTCTTCCTGCCCCCAGCAGCCCTTCCCACTAGACTCCACACCAGCTAGCAGCAGCAACTTCAGCAGCAGCTTTGTGCCCCTTCTCTCTTGGCTACCACTGCATGGTCCTCGTGGCCAGGGAGGGAAAGCAGCCTTTCAATGGGCTAGACTAGAGCTTTCGCTCTTCGCCATGAATATGCTTCATTCTTTGTTGTCTGCTACCCGTTTCCTTAGATACTGTCATCCCACTCTACTCTGTCAACAGGCATTATAAAAACAAAACCCCTCTAGTTTCAAAAACAGCTTTCAAACCAGACTCCCCTTACTCTACCCCTGCCCGCTTCACCCTCTCCTGTCAAAACCCTTGGATCAGAGAGAGGCACAGGAAATCCATCTCCTGCGCTGCAGTGGGGGGTGGGGGAGAGGAGGGGACGCCGCCCCTGCCTCCTCCCTTGCCTTGTGGCAGTGGATCCCATGCCAAGCAAAGGCCACCGGCTTAAGACAGTCCAAGGGAAAATCGCCTCCTCCCTCCCCCTCGCAGCGGCAAGCCCGGCCACCGCGGCTCCGGCACCTACCCCATTTCCAAGCCCGGCAGCACCTCCATTCCGTCTCCAGTGACACCCCAGCGGGCTGCGCCAATACAGCCACATGTCGGTCACGTGTGCCACCACCCAGCCAATCGGCTGCTTCCCGATGGGAAAGGGGAGCGCCCTGGTCCGCGTCCAGCGGATTACACAGCTGCTTCACCCTCGGCTTCCCAACCTGCGCTCCGCAGCGGGCACGGGGCTTCCCGCCGCACACCAGGTCTGGCCAGGCAGCCAGCCTCGGTCGTGTGCGCTCACGGCCCGACTCCTCACAGCCCAGGAAGCTGAGGGTGCCCACGGGTAACACAGGGTGAGGTGGGGGAGGTCCACGGGGCAGAAGGGTTAGTCTGAGATGTTCGAGGCGGGAGGGGAATAATAAAGGACATCTCATTCGCTATGATTTACACACCTGCAGCAAAAAAACCCAGAATTCTTATTAAATGTTACAACGAGTAGTTTTACATTACTAACCACTGACCTAGGTAAATCACTGGAATTATGTTTGAACTTAAAATACGGTCTCCAGAAAAGCTGTGATAGCAGCTCAGGATAGGGAATGAGATCAGAGCCTTGGAGTTACAATGGCCTGCGTTAAAATCTTTTTGCTCCTGTTATGTGTGTAACTTTAGTCAATAAACCTCTCAGTGCTTCAAAGTCCTCCTCTATAAAATGGAAATGAAAGTACAGAATAAAGGAGTTAATATGTACACTTAGCGTAGTCCCTAACAGTAAGTGCTTTAGGCAAGTCTAGGGTATAAATGGAGTCTTTCGATATAAATTTACATTTCATTTAAATGTAACCACATTAAGTTTTAAATTATTAATTTTATGAAGTTTGATTTAATTTCTGGCTTAAATGGGGGAAGGGTGTTCCATTATCTATTTAAAATTTAAAAGGATAGTAAACTTCAAGTTTTTAAAAAAAGTATATTTGCCATAATCTTTTCACTTAAAAAAAAAGTATGAAAGGAGAAAGCTATTAAATAGCATATTCAAGGCAGTTGTACTTTATTAAATATTATATATTAGAAAAAGAATGCACACAACAAAAATATTCACACAAGTTATTCATTGGACAGTGGGATAGGGGTGATTTTTGCTTTTCCTTTGTACCTCTGGGTTTTTACTAGTCTCTGTGTGCTAAAGCCTGATATATAATATGCCCTACATATTTGTTGAATGAACAAATCAGTGACTTACAACTCTAATCAGAATTGTACATTAAAAGTTTAAATACACGTAGAAATTTCTCTTCATATTTGAAATAAAGGAAACATGAATTCATTTTATTCAATCCTAAATATCTCTTTTATAAAAATCACAGTTTTACAAAAGCTTTCAAGATTGTTATTGAAACTGCATGACCCATGGCACAAGACTTAGATAGTCATCATCTGTGATAAATTTCTTGTAAGGCCTAGAACTTCCAGAAAGAAAAGGAATCTTTCAAAATAAAGAATATATTTTAAAAGCTCCCTCAAATAACTTTTTAGTACCCCAAGGAACAATTAAATCTATGTGTCGCTCTTGACTCACACTATGAGTCAAGGCTAGTGCATTACTGAGTAACCCAGCGTGCAGTTTACTAAAAATGTCTAATCTTTTTACTGCATGTTTTTACTGTATGTATTACAGAAGGTTCAAAGATACTCAGCCTTACTTATATTACTAAACAGTTTTTTAAAAAATCCCTCAACAATTGCTAAACAATTTAATGATACTTTGGGTACATTTACCACATGATTAAAATTATGTTGTAGAAGACAGTTATATGACAATTATATATAATTCATGTGGTATTAGGTGAAAATGAAGAGTACTGTGTATTTTATATACGATACCAACGAACCCTTTCTGGAAAGCTGAGGACGGGCCGAGGGAGCACATGCGCTCACACACGCAAGGACATGCTGAGCCCCGAGCCGCCTTGCTTTTATCTGTCATTAGGGTTTGTTTGTTTCTGAGGCGGTGTCTTGTTCTGTCAGGCTGGCCTCACACTCTCGGCAGCCCTCCTGCCTCGGCTGGCACGCGTGCCACCACACTTGCCTCCTTGGTTTTTTTAAACAATAACAACGAATATATATATCATATATATATCATATATAGAGAGAATATCAAAATATGAATTGTTCATCTCTGATGTGTAATGACATAGACGTTAAAGATTTTCTGAATTTTATAAAATTCCCACAGCTTAACACAGATAATTTCTACAATTTTTTTTCCAAAAGTCAGGTACTTTGGGTTGGACACAAAGACACAACATTTGAAGGTGAGATTAATGTTTATTTTTTAACTTGTGGCAAAAGTTAGAGGCATTTCAGTGGTGATCAGGAGTGTACACTGTATAAATGGGGGTGTGTGTCTTTGCTTCTACTGTCCTACCTCTTTGGCTTATTCTTATTTCTTATGCCTTTAGACTATCTTTCCTTCAACCTCACAACTCTGCTCCAAAATATTCATATGACTGTTCCTTCATATAATTCTGGTCTCGGCATAAATGTCACATTTTAAAAACATCTTCCAGATTGCCACCTGGGACATCCTCAAACTTTCCAACATGTCATGGTATTTTGTTTTCAAAATATTTGAAATCTACGAAGTTTTATGCGCATCTGTATATTGTCTTTCTCTCTTATTGTCTCCCAAACTAAACCATAAATTCCCTGAGGATAAGAATCCTGGATTCTCTTGCACTGTTGTTCTCTTGAATCTGTAACAGTACTTGACACTCTTTGTTCAATGTATTACTGTGAATGATAATAATGATGAATACAACATCAATTGATAAACCAGATTGGGGCTAAGGTGAGTACAAGTTTTAATATGAGACAATGTAGGCCGGGTATAGTGGCGCATGCCTGTAATTCCAGCACTCAGGAGGCTGAGGCAGGAGGATCACTGTGAGTTTAAGACCAGCCTGGACTACAAAGTGAGCTCAAGGACAGCCTGAACTGCAGAGTGAGACCATGTCTCAAAAAGACAAAAAAGACCAAAGGAAAAAAAAAAAAAGAAATATGAAACAATGTATTGTTAAAGTATAAAGAGATTAGACCATTCCTATCTAGACAATCAAGGAAAGACTTTAACTTACAGTAAATTTTATGCCCAAAATGGTTTTCAACTGGAAAATATGCTTGCAGAAAAAACTCTAAATGACCTTCATCTATAAGGAATTTGATTCCATTTGGTGTCCATTTGGGAATTTTGACAATACAGTTGTTTATTAAATTCTATGTGGTTAGGAAAAAAAACCCCAAAACTACCTTTGGAAAAGACTTTACCCAAGTAATAAAATATTCAAATATATGTGTATAAACAGAGAAATTCTCTCCCCTAAATTTTTTATTTTTGACAGTTTCACTGTGCAATTAAGGTTGGCTTTGAACTCACTTATATAGCCCAGGTTGGCCTCAAACGTGTGATCCTCCTGTTTCAGCCTCCCAAGTGCTGGGATTATGGTGTGCACCACCATACCGTGCTCCCTCTGTCCTAATCTGATAAAGTGCTTGTTTCAGGGCATGAAATACTTTATCTTTTCTTTAGGAGAAATTTTTTCTAATTAGTTTAAATTAAAAATTTAAAACAAAGTTTTATGTTTGGCTATGGCTTTTATTAAAAGTTCTCCTCCCCCCTTCCTCCCTCCCTCTCTTTCTGAGATAGGGTCCCATTATTAATTCAGGCTGGCCTTGAACCTACTATATAGCCTAGGTTAGCCATGAACTTGTAGCCTCAGCCTTGAGTGCTAGGATTATAAGTGTGTGCCATCACATCCAGTTTTAGCTCATTATTTTAAACCTAAAACAATTACAAAATTGTTCCCAAAGCTACAATTCTACAATACAAATCTATGAACTGTATTCATAAAGGTATTTTTACACTAAAGAACTGGTGACTTACGGTCACCAAAGCAACATCAAATGTTTATGGTATACCTGAATTTAAGAAAAAGATGCAGAGAGAATCTGTGTTTTTTGAAGAAACTCTTCTCAGCCTCTTTAATAAATGATGCTGTAAAAACTGGCTCTGCACATGCCGAAGATTAAAATTGGACTCATCTCTTTCACCATGCACTAAACTAAATTTGAAATGGACCAAAGATCTAAATATAAAAACAGAAACATTAAATCTGCTGGAAGACAGACTAGGTAAACTCTTGAAGACATTGGTGTAGGCAAAGACTTTATGAATAAAATCCCCATTGCACAGAAACTACCACAAAGAATCAACAATTGGGATCTCATCTTATTAAAAAGCTTTGTACAGCAAGAGAAACCACCAACAGAGTGAAGAGACAATCCACAGTGCAGGAAAAATGTTTACCAGCTGTTCCTCAAAGGATTACTATTGAGAACATATAAAGAACTAAAAAAAAAAAAAAAAAAATCAGACCTCCCAAATTTAAAGACCCAATCCAAAAATGGGCATCTGAGATGAATACACACTTCTCAGCTTAAGATATACAAACAGCAAATAAATATATGAAAAAATGTTCAACATCACTGGTCATCCGAGAGATGTAAATTAAAACAACACAGATTCCATCTTACCCTGGAAGGAATGGTTTTGATCAAGAAATCAAACAACAACAAATGCTGGATGGTCTGTGGGGTAAAAGGAAGCCTTCCCTACTGCTGGTGGGAGTGCAGACTGGTGCAACCACTGTGGAAATCAGTGTAGAGATTCCTCAAAAAAGTAGGATGGGAGGTCCCATTTGACCCAGCTAGTCCCCTCCTGGGTATCTTCCCAGAAGAATTAAAAACATTATACTGGGCCAGGGAAATAGCATAGTAGCACAAGCACCTGCCTGGCAAGTGCAGTGACCTGAGTTTGAGTCCTAGTACCAAAAACCAAAAAACCCATCATACCACAGCAATATATGTGCACCCATGTTTATAGCAGCACAATCTGTGATAGCTAGATCTTGCAAACAACCCAAAAGCCCATCAACTGAGAAATAGATAAAAAAAGACGTGGTCTTTTTATACAATGGAGTACTAAGCCATAAAGAAGGGTAAACTGGAGACTTTCATAGGTAAAGGGATGCAACTCAAGACCATACTCATAAATGAAATAAACCAGATGCACATGTGTAAACATCGTATTGTCTCCCTAGTGTGAGAAGCTGAAAGAGTAAATAAGACCCAAAATGTACAGTAGATATTATAAAATGGGAAGGAAACTGTGCAGAAGGAAAGAGAAAGTAGGATGGGGGAATGGAGAAAAGAAGGTAAAAGCAAAAAAAAAAAAACTGTGTGTGTGTGTGTGGGGGTGGGTGTGTGTGCATCAAGATACTTAAGATAGTTATACTACTAATTTTTCTCAGTTCATTAAAAAGAAAAGTTTGTGCTAATATTGTTTGGACAATTAAATGCCGATATCTTGTACTCTGAGTAACTACTTTAAAGATAACTACATGCAATGTGTTATCATTGTTACCCTATTTTCTTGTTTTGAAATTTTTTTATTTCCAATTTCATTGCACTATGGCCTAATAATATGCATGGGATAATTTCAATTCCTTTGCATTTACTTAAGTATGCTCTATGAGCTAGCATGTGGTCTATTTTGGAGAACGTCCTGTGTGCAGCTGAGAAGAATGTGTATTCTCATGTTGTAGGGTGGAACACTCTGTAGACATCTACTAAGTCCATTTGTTCAAAAGTCTGGTTCAGTTGTAATGTTTCACTGTTGATTTTTGTCTAGTCGGCCTGTCTTTTTGTGACAGTGAGATCAGATACTGAACAACTTCTCTGGTGTGAGAAGCTGAAAGTGAAATAAGGACCAAAATACATGACACTGGAAATGGGAAGAAAATGTTCAAATGGGCAGGGGAACAAGGGAGGGGGGAAAGGAAGGGACAAAAAAAAAAAAAAAGAAGGAAAAAATGGAAATAAATATTTTGTAAATAAGGGGCAAAAGAAGGGTTAAAGGAAGGGGAGAAGAATGGGAAAAAAGCAAGACATATCATGTACAAATGCCCTATGATGAATTTTATCATTGTTATTATTATTATTTTTTTGGTACTGAGAATCGAACTCAGGACTTTGCACTTGCCAGGCAGTCACTGTGCTGCTGAGCTCTATATCCTTAGTCCCTAATTTTATCATTATGTACATATAAAATGCACCAATTAAAACATTTTATAAAAAAATTGAACAAAATCCCCCAAAACGTTCAAGCCCAACCTGAGCACTTTAGCGAGACTCTGTTTCAAAGATAAAAACGTGTGCTAATTACTCATGATACATATATTTATTATGTATCATAAACATGTATTAATGCATTTTAGAAAAATAAATAGGGGAAATGGAGCAGAAGGGAAGGGTAGGGTAGGTTTATGAAAAGTAACTGTTTAGTTTTTCTGAAAAATTTTTTAAAATTAAAAAGTATATAATGATAAAGAAAAAAAAGGGTTGGGTATGTAGCTCAGTGTGAAGGTCCTGTTTAATCTCCAGTACTATGCAAAAACACAAACAAAAAAACCTTTCTTCACGGAAAAGATTTAAAAGAACCATTACTTTAACATTTACAGTATCATAAAACATCTAGATGACTTGATGAATCATTTATCAGTTTATTACACACAAATCAGTCCTTGAAATATATCAGAACTGATAATGGAAGACCCAGAACTGATAATGGAAGACCCAATTCTAACTGATGCTAAAACCAAACTTTGCCTGGAGGAAAGGATTGGAGGGCTGCCGCGGCACAGTCAGAGAGAGAAGAGATGGAGGTAGAGGAAGCCACTGCTTCAAACACACTCTTGGCCCAAGCCCTCGTTCCAGCGATTGCAGCTGCGGCTTCGGAGACCCACGCTCATGGAAGCCTCCCGACTCGGCCGGGGGAGAGCGGAGTTCCAAGAGCTGGTCCAGAACTGGAGAGGAGAGGGCGCAGCCAGGAAAAGAGGCAATGGTGGTTGGGAACTGTGATCAA
>PVLD010026729.1:8346-21862 GCA_004027595.1 Dinomys branickii | reverse complement strand
CTGTATAATATAAAGTTATCTTCATTTCTGCTAATACAAAAACGACTGAGGAAATACAGAATTATAGAGAACATAGAAGGGAATTAGCTCTGGATGCTGTCCTACATAATGTTACCTTCATCTTTGTTACTCAGGTTACACAGATGATGGCCCTTTTGATCAGTTCATTTTTTCTCCTCCCTCATCTCCGTTGCCCTACGACTCAATCAGTTATCTTCCCTGTGATAATAACTGTACTCCTGGGTTTATCTATATCCTTGGACTCTCACCTTGGGAAGAGATATAGCTGCCTCAGACTATACTATAACATACAGGGGTGTATACAAACTGCCATGGTTGGAGGTGGGAAAGCACATATGCTCACAGCGGACCGCCCGACTCCACCCTGTCATCGTGCTATGGGTGGGGGCGGGTCCAGTCCATGTGGCTCCAGCATTACCGTTTGGGGAGAACTTTTGCTACTGTGTCTTCCTCTTTGATTGTTGGGATAACAGGCTTGTAGAATTTTGCCAGTTCCAGATTGAGGTTCTCTGTGAATTACCAAGATTTTAGTGGTTGGGTAACACAGTGAGGCATGGCGGCGCACACCTTTAATCCCAGCCACTTGGGAGACGGAGACAGGAGTATTGTAACATCAATCCCACCCTGGATAATTGAACAAGATCCTCTCTCAATATGAAATATTTTGAGATATACCTCCAGTCTAACTCATCTAATACACACGAGGCCTGAGTTAAATCTTAAGTGCTGAAGGGGAAAAAAAAGAAAAATTAGTGGAAATCTTTCAGTTTCGTCACTCATTTCCTTTTCTCACAGTGTTACATGGTACAGTAATTGTACATGGTGGTAGATAGCAATCATGAGTCACTGCTGTATCAGCAACTGGATACCAGGGGTGAACAGTCCAGTGATTTACAGTGTACTATCTTATAAAGTCCATGAGATTTTCATGTGTTATTGTGAATTTTGTATTGTGAAACATATTTTCCCCAAACACAAATCAAGGCAAGTATGTTGAGAGCGTTAGGGCTTGAGAAGGATATCTGATTGATTGGGTATGCTCTGTGCATTTTTGTGTGTGTTTGTATGTGCTTTTGATACAGGGTTTCGCTCTGCAGTTCAGGCTGGCCTTGAACTCACTTTGTAGCTGAGGCTGGCCCTGAACTTGCAATGATCCTCCTGCCTCATCCTCCTGCGTGCTAGGATTACAGGTGTGCACCACCACACCCAGACTGGATTTTCAATACATTTTATTTTCAGCTTCCTTTAGGTTGACCGTATTTCCCCTTTCAAACTCAAGTAGCATCTGTAGACTCATTCCCTCAACCCTTCAAAAGTCCTTTGTAGAATATGACATTCATCAGATTGCTCCCTGTTTTGAATGTTGTATTATTCGGCTTCCCCAGAGCAGCCCAACCAGGAGATAGTATGAGTACTGTTTTGAAAAGGGAACACTACTCTGGGGTGGTTTTGGGCTTGTGTGTCTGACTTTTTTGTTGTGGTTTTGGTATTATAAAGAGGTCCCCCACTCTGGTCGTACTCTGGCTTACATTACCCTTTCAAGGGGGTAGGATCCAACTTTTCAGTGAAGACACAGGGCTATGCAGTTTGAACATGACACCAAGTACGTGCAGAGCTAAAGAGAAAACACTCGTTTCTAGTTATAATTTACGTTGATTCTGAGACCCCTGCTGGCTGCATTAATCTTGGGCCGACATCTGCCTTTCTATACTGGGTTGTTCATTCCTGTAACCTCACTTCCTCCTCCATCTCCTTAGTGGGCTGAAAGCAGGTCTGTCCAGCACTGTTGCTTCCTAGTTCCTTTCGTGCTTCTGCTGATTTGCATTTCTCTGGGGACAGAGATGACCATGAGCCTTTGTTGTGCTTTCCACGAGTGACAAGAGACTACACTCCCTGAAGTCCCCCTAAGTGTCTACTGGGTTCCCCAAACTCAGGCCAGAACGTCCGTGTCAGCATCCTGAAGAAACCCATGCAAATGGCTTGTGGATAAAGCACAAAGCTCCAGCTCAAGGCAGCCCGGTGTCTCCCTGTTGGCGTCATCATAGACCATCAAGCAGTAGAGCCGGTACTGGGTTTTCACATTAGTGATGCCTGAAAAGTACTGCAGGTGGCAGGGACAAAGAGTGCAAGTACACAGAGTACTTTGGGTAGTGCCATTCCTTGAGCGTGGGTTTGGGGCACAGAGAACTTTGGCAGTTCTTGTGGTCTTTGTTTGCCCATTCTGGAGCTTATCTGCCCATCAGGCATTGGTGATGGTGCACATCAGAAGACATGTGAATGTATCTCAACTCTTTGTTACCATGATGTAGAGCATGAGCAAGGTTTAAAGCATGGATAGAGGGCAAGGGTGTTGGTCAGCATCATGTAACACACAGCCGTTCCTTTTTTTTTTTTTTTTTTTTCGGGACCGGGGATCGAACTCAGGGCCTTAGTGCTTAGCGGCAAGCACTTACCCCACTGAGCTGTACCTCCAGCCCTAACACACAGGACAGCCCTTAAAATAATAAAATATTGGACCCAAATATCACTCGCTCTCTGCTTGCCAACACTGTTGCAGGTGTGTCTTCTTTCCGCACTTGTGACCCTGCTCACCACTTCTGGAGCGCACACCACAGCGTCATGTACATCATTTATGCCATCTACGGCCCCTAGAGACCGATAAGCACTGCACCTGTCTTTCCCACTGAGCACTGCGCTGTGCATCCGTCCCACGGACATACACGCTCAGTGTGCCCTCGTGGGAGCACGTTAGTCAGCCTGTGTTTTTCTTGATGCACTTAATACTAGTTTCCAGGTTTATTTGCATTACTGTACATTAACTCCCCACCGCGTCTCCGCTATTTGTCTCCAGAACATTGGCTTTCCACAGTTATGGGAAAGCAGCTTGCCTAGGTCCTTCGCTGGTGTAAATGCCACAAGACACGTTCATTTGCTGCCCTAGAAGCAGATTTGAGAAAATGCCATAGACGCGCAGGGCTCGGGAGCCTATTTGCCTCTGCGCAGAATCTGTATCCATTTAAATCTTAATGTACGCCATCCACACGACAACCACCAGGGGGCAATAGTTTCTAGTTCTCATAGCCAGCCAACTTCGGGCTTTTTCTAATTTGGTGTTTCATAGATGTATAGCGAAATTTATGTCTTTTAACATTTTATGTCTTTTGTGCATCCATTTTATGTGCTTTTTTCATTTCCTGTGTAAGCATAAAATATATGCTTATATTTTCATATTTGTGATGAGGGATTATTTTTGATAAAATTTTCCTTCTGTTCTAGGTATTTCTTCGTTATTGTAGAGAAGCAACATTCCGTCTCATAATTTTTCCCATCTGCATGTTAATTGTATAATGTATTTTCTTTCCTAAACAAATTCTAATTCACTTTTTCTATCTTCAAAGTCATTTTAACATTTGTGGCTTTATAGTTTTATTTCTGAGGATTTACTCAATGCTAGATTTTGTTTTATTTCAGTTTTTTGAGACAGGGTCTCACTGTATACTTCCAGTTTGCCACAGACTCATGGCAGTCCTCTTGCCTCAGCCTCCCAAGTGTTGGGATTACAGTGTGTGCCACCATATCTGCCCACATTTTCTTGTATGCTTTTTTCCACATTTTATATATTTTTACTATGCCTAGAGTGCACATTTGAATGTTTGTGATGCAAAAATTAGATTTACTTTACATATAAAGTGAGCAATTTGCCACCATAAAGGAGTGAATTCCATTTTACACTTGATTTTTACTGCCAGCCTTATCAAATCTGTTTGTTTAAAGCAATGTATTTCTTGCTACTTTTTATAAATTTAGTGTGACTGCAGGTTGCCAAGTTGCAGGTTTGGGTAACTAACTGTGTAGCGTGTTCCAAATAGTGGAGATTTGATAAATGTAACACTTTCCTTTGTTTTTCTGAAGGAATTCTACTTGGTGTTTGCTTAATTTAGTTGCTTTACCGGAATTCTCCATGTAGTTACATTAAGTATAAAATGTTTAAAATTCCTAGCATAATTCACCATCAAATCTGAGTCTGTACATTATTTTCCTGACATTCGGATCATCTTCTCCAATTTTATTTGTATGTATGATTTTTCTTTGGAGATACAGTTTTAAAGAATTTTAAAACAGGTTTTAAACCTGGTGGACTGTGAGATGATTTCTACGTGTCAATAATGTCCTTGCTTTACAGTGATAAGTGAGGCATTTTCATTAACAAAACAACATATAGGCAGAGACTGAGTAAGGAATGAAGTTGATTCCTTTCAAAGCAGACTTAAGATGTATTTGCAAAATTTTAAACAAGTTCAACCCTCTACCTAAATATGTATGTAAATATATATATATATATATATATATATATATATATACACATAGACACACACATATATATATTGGGTTTTTTTTGTCTCCTAGAGACAAGTTTTTACTCTGCAGTTCAAGCTGGCCTTCAACTCACTTTGTAACCCAGGCTATGCAGTTCAGGCTGGCCTTGAGCTCACTTTGTAGCCGATGCTGGTCTTGAACAGTCCTCCTGCCTCAGCCTCCTGAGTGCTGGGATTATAGGTGTGTGCCACCATGCCCGGCTTTGACTCCTGATTTTGAAGTAACTCATGTACTGCATCTCCATTCAGTGTGACATTTGCTAGTTTTATGGAACATGTGCTTTATCAAGTTATTAATTTTTTTCTTCCTTAAAAGCCTTTAAAAAATAAATTGACTTTCAGAAAATATTTATGTTGCCAGGCATGGTGGCGCACACCTGTAATCCCAGCACTTGGGAGGCTGAGGCTGAGGAGGATTTTGCGAGTTTGAGGCCAGCCTGGGCTACAAAGTGAGCTCAAGGCCAGCCTGGACTGCATAGTGAGACCCTGTCTCAAAAAGACCAAAAAATAGAAGACTGTGTTGAGTCAAATGATCATATCAGCTTATTCTGTGGGGCTTTTTCATGATAAGTTTTACCATAGTTTTGTGCTGTTGAGCCACCCCTTGATAAGATGAACAGACACAACATTATTATCATACAGTCACCCTTTTCCTGTGTGGTACTTAGATTAAACCTGCATTGTGCATGCTAGGGACCCATGCTTCCACTTAGCTACATGCAAAGATTAGAAACTGTTTTGTAATACACCCTTATATTTTGCTAGATACATTTCTATCCTGGGTTTGAAAATCTGCACACATATGTAATGGGCCTGTATTGCCTTTTCCTATAAATATGTTGTCTGCATTTAGGTAAAGATTGTGTTACCCTGGGGACATAAGTTGCAGAGATAGCTTTCTCCATTATTGAAGACAAACATATGAAATTGTGCTCAGCTGAGTACACCATAGTTTTTATAGTGTTCATATTTGTAAATATTTGCTTTGCATAATGAATATATTCACCCTGAGACACTGGTACAGATGCAGAGTCAGATCAATGTCAGAAAAGTTCCAGTGAATCTCTTGAAAACCCCCTGGGAGATAAGTTTAGGAGGAAAGCTTTTTTATTCCCACTTTGGCTGCTTACAAGCTTATTTCATTCTCCACATCTCTCTCTTCTGTTGCCAAATTTGTAATTTTACACATTTTTGAGAATTTTTCCACCAAATGAAAATTATGCTTTTTATTTGTCTACAAAGGGATAGGGCTGTATATCTATAATGCTGCCACTCAGAGGCCTGATGCAAGAGGTTCGAGAGTTGATGCCCAGCATGAGTCACATAGTGAGACTCTTTCTCAGAAACTAATATGTCCATTATCCTTATATTTCTTTCATTTCCATAGTGTGTTTTTATGTTGCCTCTAGTTATTCTATCTCAATTAGCTATTCATAGATATGAATATGAAAAAAATGTGTATATTTTTTGTTTGTTTTTTGAGACTGGGTCTCATTATGGAGTCCAGGCTGGCCTTGAAATTGTGGCAGTCCTCCTGCTTCAGTCCCAAGTTCTGAGATTACAGGCGTGTGCCACCACACCTAGCTTCTTTTCCAATATATTGATTCCTGTTTCATAAATTATTCATTATGTTTTTGATCAAATATTTGACTAAATATATTTCTTTAAAGCTATATATGTATTTGAAAGTGTTTTTTCCAAACAATGACATATCCTATTATCATTACTTTTTTTCTATATATTTCTAAATTTGTTTCATTGAATTTTTATTGAGCTGTTTATTTAAAAATGTACTTTGCATCAAGGCATATTGACTCATGCTTGAAATCCTAGCACTTGAGACAAAGAAGCAGGAGGATCGGTACAAGTTGGTCTCTTGGATTCTTTTTTTTGAACTGGGAATCGAACTCAGGACCTTGCACTTGGCAAGCAGACACTTGTACTGCTGAGCTATATCCCTGTATCAGTACAAGTTGGAGGCCAGCCTGGGCTACCTAGTAAGCTGAAGGCCAGCCTGAACTATGTAGTGAGACCCTAAGTAATGAAAAGCATTTTTAGCATCTAAACCACATGAGTGAACCAATAATGTAGTTTAGTGGTAAACTGCATCTCAGTGTGCCTGAGGTCCATTGTTCTGTCCCTCCAGTGAGAAATGAACACAGGTTGGAACTGTGAAGCGATTCCTTCCCTATTACAATCTACATATTTAAACTTTGTAATTGAAGGAAAAATTTCTTATATCCTAACAATTTTTTGTAAATATGTTTTTTTGAAAAACATTGATTTCTTGTTTTATGCACAGTTTATGTATATCCAATACCTGTTGTCTGACTATTTCTAAGTGCATTCGAATTAACAGGTTTTAATTGCATTGCTGATGGGTGGTACCTTTGCCCCCAAACCCATCCCCATAGGTATGTAATTGAGGCGGTTCTCTTCAACCCAAATGAAGATGTGCTGTTTACTACTCGGAATTCAGATATATTTTATATGATACTTGCAATTCTATGCCAGCTTCATATCAATGCAATCTCCTGCTCAATTGCCCGTTTTGACCTTTAAACTGTGATCCTCTCGTATTAGTCTCCCAAGAAGCTGAGTTTGTAAGTGTATAGCCCTGTTGTCATCTCCCTTCAGTTTTTATTCAATAGGAAAAAAGATATCTGGATTGAACACTGAATACACAGATTAAAAATAAGACATTGAAGTAGTCAGTGAAAACGTGAATACTCTCGAGAACGCATGTTACTAAGTACACGAATCGAGTATGTGCTGCCTGGAACATGCTCAGTATGAGAAGTATCACACCCGGGTGGCCCGTGCTTGTTTACAGTGCTCCAAGATGCTTGTCCTTTCTTGCAGTCTTTTTTTTTTTGTTGTTTTTGACTTTTTGAGACAGTGTCTCACTCTGCAGTTCAGGCTGGCCTTGAGCTCACTTCATAACCCAGGCTGATTTGAGCTCAAGGAATCTTCTGCCTCAGCCTCCCAAGTGCTGGGATTACAGGCGTGCTCCACCATGCCCAGCTCTTGCAGTCATTGTTAACAAAACCCAGTTAATTGAACCAACCCAGTTAATTGAATGTTGGTTTAAAAACTTAATATAGTGGTCTCACTTTTACCTTTCACCACAGTGAATGTTAAGGCTCTTATAACTGAACAGATGAGGAAATAAGAGATGGTGTAATGCCTAGCGAGTTGCTCAGTTGCATAGACTTGTAAAATCGCTCTTTGGTCTGTGTCACAACGTAAATTTCACCATTCTGTTTTGGATCTCACCAGACACACAGCTTGCTGGGGAATGCTGAACCTTGTCTCAGGTGGTTCTTTTTGGCTCCTTGGAATTGTGCTGAGTGTCGTCACCCATGGCGGCCAACCTGCGGGCCCTCCCTCTCCATATTACTTGTGTGTCCTGGGCTCCTAGATGTCCTTGTGATTTTACCCTTTGCTGCACCTGTCCTTGCTCATTGGTATGTGCCGTCCCCACCCCGTCAGCTTGCCTGACAGTGTGTTACAGGGTCCGTGTTAGCCTCTGACCGTGTTGCCTTGTGGCTTTATCCGGGACGGGTCTGGTTATGGCAGTTACGGTAACAGTGCTAGATTCCTGTGTTGCCTTGTGTGAGTCTGTATTTTCCCTGCCACGTTTTCCCTCATGAGGGGCCCTGTACAGAGCCAAACCCCCTCACGGTGCGTGTGGTCAGGGGTTTAGTCCTCATCGTCCTTTTCTGTGCCTTCATTCTGTCTGCCATCGTCAGGGTCTGCTGTGCCGAGGAGCAGCAGGTTGCCTTCTCTGGGCATAACTTAGCTCCCTGTTCAGCGAGCTCTGTGGCCTTTCCTTTGTCAGTTACTTCCAGCCCGGATTCTACAGTATCTCAGGACACTCTAGATACTGACACAGAAGGCCAGCAATCTTGTCACTTTTATCTGTTTTGCTGTTTCATTCATTCACTCAAAAATATACACTCAACAGCCTAGTGCATGTAGAATATTTTATTTAATAGCCAGGTGTGGTGGCACGTGCCTGCAGTCATAGCACTTGGCAGGCTGAGGCAGAAGGATCGTTCTGAGTTTGAGACCAGCCTGGGCTACAAAGTGAGCTCAAGGCCAGCCTGAACTGCATAGCGAGACACTATCTCAAAAATCCAAAAAAAAAAAGAATATCTATTTAGCTCCTGAAGGAACCCTGCCTCCTTTCTCCCTATTTCCCCAGGCCATGTGAACTGCTAACCTACTGAGCACTCTATACATTTTCATAGTCTGGACATTTTGTGTAAGTGAATAATTCAACCCTGTTTCTGTGCCTGTCTTTTTTGCATGACATTTCCAGAATGGATTTATAGTGTAGCATTTAGCAGAAAGATATTTCTTTTTGTGAATGACTAATATGGAAAGCTTACATTTTTGGTTATTCATCAATTTGTGAGCATTTCAGTTGCCTCTGCTGTTTAGCTTTTATGAACACTAAGTGGTAAATGTCACTGTAAAGTGCACACTAACCTGTTAACTGTGCCAGCTTCGTATTTCATATCAGCAAAGGATGGAGCAGAGGATGCAGAAGGCAAGTTAGAGAGTTTATGAAACAAAAAGTTCCTCAGAGCAGACGGGAGCATGAAAGTGGGCTGCAGTGGAAGCCCTAGGGTTTTTTTATGTAGTAAAATTGAATTTTGTAGTTTTTTTTTTATACAGTGACATTTTTACAGAATACTTTGGGTCAAGCTAAAATCAACGAATTGGTTACAAGTACAGTTCCTTAGCTATTGATGTAGTACTAAAACAAGCCACGCGGCAATATTCATCAAAAGGAATTATTAACTTTAATTTATCTGTAACTACAAAAAAGAACAGGAGCATTTCTGAAAGGAGTGAGAGTAAGGGTCGGGTGTTCTGGTCATCCCCCTGAGTGTTGGTTACATTATTTGGGCCAGCATGAGCAGATGGTACCAGTTACAATACAGCCGTGAACTGTTACTTATCTGTGGTGAGACCTGTGAGCCTGGCTATCAGGTCGCCATCTTGTGACCTGGTTTCAGTCAACTCAGCCCTCAACTACAGACTCAGTTCACGTCATCTCAGGAGTGGCTCTGCCTCGGTCCTGGTCCCTTTTCTACTGCCTGCCAGCCTCTACCTCAGTTAACTCTGTGGGATGTAAACACTGATGAACAAATTTTACTTTTTAATTTTTTTATTTTTTATTTGTCTTGTTTTGAGACAGGGTCTCGCTATGCAGTTCAGGCCTTGAACTCACAAGTAGTGTGGAAACAGTTATGGTTGTACACAAATTGTTCCACTCAAAATTCATGAAAATATCTAATTTCCAGTGGTACAGACAAATTTGGGTTCTCCTACAAGGCGAAAACATTATCTGAGTAAATATACACAGTTGGGTTACTTGGGAGATGATTAGAAACAGATACGCCTTTTTTTTGTTGTTGTTTGTTTTTTTTTGGTGGTACTGGGGATCAAACTCAGGACCCTGCGCTTGCTAGGAAAGCACTTATTCCACTGAGCTATATCCCCAGCCCCTCGCCTTTTGTTTTTGGGGTCCCTGTGATTGAACATTGGAATTGAAACACCCTGAGAGGAACGCGCCTACCTCTACTCTTCGACTTTCCGCATGAGGCCGTGTGTGATGAACTCAGGTCTCTGTCAGAAAGGAGGCCATTACCAGATTGAAGTTTCCCTCCTTAGCCCAAAACTCTGAGCCAAAGTAAGGCTTTTGGTTATTTACTGAACATAGAACATTTTGTTGAGAAACAGAAATGGACTGAAAAATACTTTCAAGTTTCATAATTATAGAAACCGTCAGGGTGTTTGCTGTCAACCATGCCTGTCTGTCTTGTTTTTTCAATTAGTGAGTTTTTCTTCACATTCTTGGTGGCAGTTGTTATTGTATGTCACTGTTGTTGTATAACAACAATAGTGCAATGATAGTTGTTATTCTGTTATTGTATGTCTCTGACAGTCCTGTACTTAGTGGCATTTTACTGTGATATAATAAAACATTTGCCTCAGGCCTAACGCAAATACACAAATTACTTCATCCTAAGAAGGTTGGAAACCGGGCGTGGTGGTGACACCCGTGAAGGCTGAGGCAGGAGGCTCAGTGGGAGTTTGAGACCAGCCTGGGCTACAGAATGAGCTCAAGGCCAGCCTGAACTACACAGCGAGAGCCTGTCTCAAAAAGACCAAAAAAAGAGAAGAAGGTGGTTTGAAATTTTGTTCTATTTTTAAGATACAGGAACAGTCATAAGAGATGATACTGGTTACCTGTGTCTTCTGTCTTTTTTACTTAGAAAGAAAGAGAAAAATGCACAAAATAACCTGTCATAAAATCTGAAAAGAGTGAAGATAAGACACATAGATTGCCACAGGGGGTTCATTGAAGAAGCCGGTGCTCTCCAAACCGGGGGAAGTGTGAGTGGAATGAGCGACGTTTGGGTCAGCATCTGTGCACTGGTGCAGCACTGCAAATGGCCTGTTTTTAAAGCCTGAGGGGAAGCACCGGTGGGAGACAGTGGAGGAGACCCTGGTGAGACTGGCTTAAGTGGCTCTCATGCTTCTGAGACACAGTAAAGCTCTTTTCTTTATAATTTACTGTCTGAACACTCGTGCTTAAGGAAGGACACAGAATGTGCCTCAGCTGTGTTATTAGCATGGGCCTCCATGCGTAGTGTCTCATTTTAATATTTAGAGATTTATACTCTAAAACATTGAGTGCAGGTGAAGTGTTTACTTGCAGAGCTCTTGGCTGGGATATGCAAGGATCTGAGTTCAGCACCATTACCCCAAACGTTTAGAAGGACAATAAAAAGAATTGAGCTGGCCATGGTGGCGCATGCTTGTAATCCCAGCACTCAGGAGGCTGAGACAGGAGGATCATTGCGGGTTCAAGGCTAGCCTGGGCCACAAAGTGAGCTCAAGGCCAGCCTGAACTGCATAGCCAGACCCTGTCTCAAAAAGACAACATTTTTAAGAATTTTTTAAAAATTGAAAGAATTTAATTGAAGCGGTATTAAAATGAAGCCAGAACCTACAATAGAAACCTGCATCCCCATGGCGCACTAAAGGGCTAACTTTCACCAGGCGCATGTGAGAACAGCCGCACATCCACTCCCATGGGTCTGCTGTGAGCTTTCAGTGGCTGTGAAAAACAACTGACACTTTAAAAGGACAATAAATATGTGGTGGCTCAATTCTGGAGGTTTCAGTCCTTGGTCAATCTCTTTTACGGCTTTTAGTCTTGTAGCAAGGCAGAAACGCCGTTACAGAGGGCCATGGTGCGCAGCCCTGGCCACCTCCTTTCACCCAGGGAGGAGGGAGGAGAGAGAGGTGAGAACGAGGTGTAGCGCCCTAGCACATAGTCCCATAGATCTCGTTCCTCTGAAACACCAGTAAGTTAAACTCCTAAAGGGGTCACAATTTACCTGTTACGCATCATCTCCAAACAACAAAGTACCTCGTAACAAAGCCCACGGAGCATGGCCTTTAGAGGACCTTTTACTCCATAACATTGTGAGAACGCATAAGAATAGTGTGGCTTATTATACAACAATATTTTTTAGTCTCAAAAAGGATACCCTGCCTTTCTTAACAACATGAATTAACCCAGAGATCATTAAGTGAAATATTTAGAGGAGTTTCTGCAGCTCTTTAGAAATTCCGCCTACTTTACGTATTTTTACTCTTGTGAAGACTGAACTGCTAATGTCCTCTCTACTCTGGAGATTTTGATGTTCTGGCCATTTTATATAAGTGGATATTTGAACACTATGTCTGTGGTGTTGACATGGCATTTCCCAAATAATCCATAAATATTGGTATCAAACTCAATTCTCTGTGTGTGGGTTTTTTGTTTTTTTGTTTTTTTTTTTTTTTTTTTTTTTTTTTTTTTTCCTCTTTTTGAGACAGGGTCTCTCTATGCAGTTCAGGCCACCCTTGAGTTCCCTTTGTAGACCAGACTGGCCTCGAACTTGCAAGGATCCTCCTTCCTCAGCCTCCCAAGTGCTATGATTACAGGCATGCACCACCAAGCCTGGCCAGCCGCCATTTCTGATTTTGGTGCATGTTGTTTATAAAAAATAAAAGACAATGAGAGAAGTTACCTGAAGGTTTTAGAAATTGTTTTCCTGATTTATCCATGAGGATTTGATATTCTTAGGAACTAACAGACTGCATCTGAAGAAACAAAACAAATTTGGTCATAAATTATTTCTTCTACATTTTACAAAAACATACATGAAATCATGCTGGTGAACAGGTCAACTGTGCTTACTTCTAGTTCATCTGTTTGATTTCATCTAACTATACTCTGAGGTCACAGGATGAATTTTTGGGTGTTCTCTTTGGCATTACTGTCATATCACTAAGCAGAGTGTTACTGGTTAAAACTTGCTGGAATTTTGAATGAATACATAATGGAAGTTGTTATACTATTATTAATGTGCTGAGAACCTTACGCCATTTATTTACTTCAGGCTGTTGCACAGAGGACCATAGGAGGTTTGCATTTTAGGCCCTTCACTCACTTATTCCACTGATTGTGATTTTACATCGTTTGTTTTGCTTTGTTTTTACATTGTTTCTAGTTGTTGATTTTGATATGGGGAGGGGCAGCCTTGGCAAGATTTGGGTCTCCCTGGTCCGCTGTGCTGCCTTTGTTCTGACCCTTCAACTACTGATGCTACAACCTTGAGCTTTCTGGCGCTCAGTGGGAGGAGGTACCAGCAGCCAAGACCTAAATACCCTGCCCTGTTCTAATGAGGTGACATCAGCATGGCCATAGTCATGTGTTACCCAGCTCAGTGCCTGTAGTTCTGCTTCTCTGCAAAACGTGCACAGACATCAGGATGTTGCAGAGAGACTCTTGACTTCTCTGTAGCACTGGAGTGTTGGGTGTCCTGTCTTTTCTCCCTGCTGTGTAGCACTGGCATGTTGGGCATCCTGTCTTTTCTCCCTACTGTGTGGGACTGGCGTGTTGGGCAACCTATCTTTTGTTCCTGCTGTGTGGGACTGGCGTGTTGGGCGACCTGTCTTTTGTCCCTGCTGTGTGGGACTGGCGTGTTGGGCGACCTGTCTTTTGTCCCTGCTGTGTGGGACTGGCGTGTTGGGCGACCTGTCTTTTG
>PVLD010026728.1:0-21782 GCA_004027595.1 Dinomys branickii | reverse complement strand
ACCAGCAGTGTAATAGAGTCCCTATTTCTCCACAGCCTCGCCAGCATCTGTTATTGGATGACTTTTTCATACTGGCCAGTCTTACTGGGGTGAGATGAAATCTCGATGTTGTTTTTATTTGCATTTCTCGAATGACTAAGGATGTGGAACATTTTCTCATATATTTATTTGCCATTTGTATTTCTTTATCTGAGAAGTGAAGATGGGGTTTAAATAACCTATCTAAAATTTTGTAACTGGTAGGTGGCAGAGTAGGGATTAAAATCCAGGTCTGTCTGGTTCTGAAATCTGTGCTTCCTGCTGCATCTTCTCCTCATCCCAATAGCATTCTGAAAATGCTATATATGTACCAGTCAGACCTTTCGAAAGAGTAAGGGGGTGAAATAGTTGTGCTTTACAATTTTCAAGCTACTTTAGCGAAAGAAATGGGAAACACGAATGAGAAGAGAGCAATTGTTTTCCATGAATTTAAGAGTCAGCAATTCACAAGGAAAGGCTAAGTTTCCGAGAACCCAGCTCAGCCTGCAGTCTCAAAGGAGGAAGGATCAGATGCACCAGATGATCAGGGCCATTTGATGACCAGGGCCAGGTGACTGAGACCAGGGCCATGCTCCAGTTAGTGTGAAATAAGAGGAATCATGACAGGGCTACGTAACACCAGTTCAAAGCCAATTGTTCCTGGGCCTCGGTTACTGTATGTCCTTGTTATTTATAGGAAAGTGTAAGTGTAAATGTGTGTGTGTGTGTGTGTGTGTGTGTGTGTGTGTGTGTGAGAAACAGTTCTGGGAATAACTAACATTTATCAGTATAATTAGGTAAGTGTAATTGTTGCAGTGGAAAAGTTTTTCTCATCATCTTTCTGTTTCCTTTATTGCATCCCCACCAGTTGTCCATCTGCTGCTCTTAGATGACATATTGAAGGGCAAGGCATGGGGTGGACTGAATTTGACACTGGTCACCATAGAGAAAAGGGCCAGAGAATACTAAATGCTGTTTGTTCTCATTTATTAGGCTGTTATGAAATGGAATAGAAATTCTGATAATTTGCTGCTGTTGAGGGGGCCAGTGAGAAGACAAGGACCCATGACCTACACTTTGTGTCTTGGTTTGCAGGTGGAAGTTGAAAACTACCTATGCAGAAAGCAAATCCCTGCTTTGTTTATTGGAGTATTCTCAGAGAGACAAAAATATTCAAAGTCAGAGAGATGAGATCCAATTAAAGGCCCATAGTACTCTTTCAATTAACGTTTATTAGTAAACTGTTTTTGTTTCATCCTTCTATACTATTATTCAAATTTTATTGGCCTTCCAACTGTGTGATATTTACAGGGGCTTGTTTCTGGAACTGTCTGGAATCTTCTAGAATGTATCAGCAACCCTTGGGTCTATTGCTGGGTAAGCAAAACTTAACCTTAATAATATCAGGGTAACATCCTGGAGCAGAATGTATTTGGTTAAGCAGGTTTTTTTGCTTTGATTTTTCACTTATTTGTGAGTATATTATGGGCTATTTCCTGTGAGTCAAGTGCCCCCTGAGGCCTTGTCTTGGCAACGGCAGTTGTGACCTCAGAGGTGGAATTACTTCTGAGCAGTAGAGGGCAGTATATTCTAACGCTCAGGAATTAGCCCCTCGGTCGTAGGAGAACCTGCTAACCAGAAGCTCTGCAGTGTGTAGATATGAATGTCAGCAGGAGTGCTTCAAGGGCCCACTTCCTACCCCTGATCAACATTTCAGAGGGCTGTTCATACCACAATTTGACCTACACTAATGTGTCTCTGTTGTCAACAGTTCCATCTGTAAGAGTGCTGAGTACTTAGTCTAAGAACCTCATTTTACAGACAAACCACTGAGAATCTAAAAGAAATGACTTCTTCGAGGTTGCCCCCTAGTTAATTAACTGACAACATTCAGACTAGTTTCTAGTCTGAGCTGGAGTTAGAATTTAGGAGCCATCAGTTCATTAAAAGTAAGTAAAGCTTTCGTTGTGGGTATGTTAGAGACTATAGGGGAAGTGGTGAAAAAGAAGATCCCAAGAGAAAGAGTATCAATAATACAAATTACAGAAATTAATGAAATGTTTTGAATGAATCATCTCCAGATTTCATTTCAACCAAAGCCCTTTTCAAAAAATGATGTGGGCTGGAGGTGTAGTTCAGTGACAGAACACTAGTCTGTTATGTATAAGGCCCTGGGTTTGATTCCTAGATCTACAAAAAAAAAAAAAAAAAAAAACCCAAAACAAAAGACAAACAAAAACCCAAAACAACAAAACAAAACAAATAAAAACTCCCAACTTACCAAAAAACTCCTGAAGTGTTTAGAAAATTAAATGGTAGTAAAAGTCATGATAAATGATATCAATTTTCTGCCTCACCCCAGTGCAAATGTCCTGGTCCCCAGAAGTAACCACCTTAAATCCTTGTAGCTCTTTTTTGTGGCATTGTTATGGTTTGCATTTGGAATGTTCTCCAAGTACCATGTGTTGTAGGCTTGCTTGTCAGCTTGTGGCACTATTGGGAGACGGTGGAAACTTTCAGAGGGCCTAGCAGAAGGAAGCTGGGTCCCTGGGACAGTGACCTTCACTTGGACATGGGGAGCCCTGTGCACCACCCCCATCACTTTCTGCTTCCCAGCTGCTGTGAGGTGAGCAGCTTCGCTCTGCTGTGTGTTCTCTGCTGCGGTGTTCTTCCTCGCCACAGGCCCAAAGTGAAGACATCAGTGATCATGGACTCAAACCGCTGAATCCATGAGCCAAAGTAAATCTTTTCTGTCTACAAGTTGTTTACCTCGGGTATTTTGTCACAGCTACTAACACAGGCATTTACAGCAATATCCCCATATACTTACAGTTCTGTATATGTACTATGACTTACTAATTTTTCAGTTTTAGAGAGTACAGTGGTTTACTTTTCTCATGCCCTACTTATCACCTCCCCGTCGTTCTCCCAGTGTCTTCCCAAAACGGATATAGCATAGAATTACAACTCTATAGATGCATCCCACCACCGATCCAAATAGATATTGTGATTATGCTTTCATTTATACATAACTTTTTATTTAATTTAGAGGTAATAATGCCCTCATTTTTTTCACTTACTTACCTATTTACTTACTACTGTTTTACCCAGATGGTCCAAAAGATTTGAAATGCAAAACAATAGCATTTCAAAATCCTTAAAGATATCAGACATCCTTCTACTTCCTCCTACCTGAATATGTTGCCTTCTGAGCCTGCAGCACGGCATTTGTCCAGGTTCCTTACACACCGTATCTGTATGAGGCTCTTTCTTCCCAGGTTTTCTTCACTGGCTTGCTTCCATGAAATGATGGAGCACGCACTCTAGTGATTTTCCAAGAAAGGATGTATGGCAGATAGATTCTTTGAATTTGTGTATACTTTAAAAATTTCTATTTATTATCAAACTTGGTTGATAGTGTGAGTATGGTGTTTCAGAGTCAAAAAAGACTTGCCTTCAAGATTTGAAGGCACAGATTCATTGTCTTCTAGCTCCAGTATTATCCTGAGAAATCTAACACAATACTGATTCTCAGCATGGATCTGTGTGTTTATTATTTTTCTAAGCATGCAAGATATTTTATCTCTATTGTTCTAATTTCATGATAAAATTCATTTATGTGAGACATTTTCCACTACTTTTTCTGCCTTGTTTGATGATGTTTTTGGAGCTGAGTTTCACTGATTTAATCAGGGGAATATTTGAACTATTTATTTCATAATTTTCTCCTCTTTTCCTTTCTTTTTTTCTGGAAGTCCTGTGAGATCTTGGAACTGCAGAATTTATCCTCCCATTTTCCACATTTCCAATGTGTTTTTCTTTTTTGTTATCGTGAATAATGCTACAATGAATGTGGGAGTGTACATATTTTTCATTATTCTTGTTTTAGTTCCTTTGGGTGGGAATACTGGATCATGTAGTAGTTCTATTTTTATTGTTTTCCATACTGCCTGTACTAGTTTATCTTCCCACGAGCAATGTGTATAGATTACTTTCCTTCATATTCTTGCCAACATTTATCTTTTGTCATTTTGATAATAGCCAGCCTAACAGACATAAGATGATATCACATTGTGGTTTTGATTTGAATATTCCTGATGATTAAAGATATAGAGGTGTTATTTGTTTTAATGTCTTCTTTTGATTGTTCCTTTAGATTCTCTGCCCATTTTAAATTGCATTGTTTGTATTTTTGGAACTGAGATGTATGGGTTCCTTATATATGTGTGATGGTTAATCTTAATTGTCAAGCTCACTGGCTTGAGAGGTTACTAGGACATTAGTAAAGTACAGTTTTGGGTGTGTCTGCATGGGTCTTCTGAACTATATCTGATCTCTGGCCCCTTCATTGGTTTTCCCCTACTCTCTGCTTTCTAGATGTCATGAGATGAGCTCCTTTCCTCCATCAAGCTCTTTGGTCATGCTGTTTGTGCCTTGGAGCCAACTGACCATGGACTGGAACCTTTGAAACCATTAGCCAATTTACATTTCTCCTTTAAGTTTTAGGTGCTCAGTACTTTCTCTCAGCAATGGAAAAGCTGATTAATGCAATTGCCTTTTCATTTTCTTGTCTCCTGTGTCCCATAGATGCTAGTTGATTGTGATATTTTTGCTTTTCTTGCTTGTGCTTCTGGTGTCATGAAAAAAAGTTATTGTCAAGAACAAAGTCAAGAAAATCTAGTCATTTTGTGATTTCAGGTCCTACCTTTAAGGCTTGGATTCATTTTGAGTTGATTTTTGTATATGGTGTAAGATAAAGGTCCAATTTCATTCTTCTAAATGTTGTACAGTTTTCCCAACATCCTGTGCTGAAGTGACAGCCTCTCTCCCATTGTCTGTCCTTGGCACCTTTGTTGAGGAGAAACAAGCCTAAATGTATGATTTTATTTCTGGGTTCTCTACTTATATTCTGTTTCTCTGGTCCTATGCTTGGGTTTTACAAAACTTGTACTCTCTAAGTGAGCTAATAACCTACTTTGTTTTCCTAAAAATTGTTGAAATTATTGTCCCCTATTACTTCCTCTGTCATGTGTCTAGCCCAACATACTTATTTGTGAAATATTGTGTTTATATTTTAGCAGTGGACAGTATCTTAAATCAGAGAATCAGAATCAGATTCCTGATCATATAATTTTAGGAAATAATGACATAATTTTAGCTATAATGACAAATTTTTTAAGAGAAATTTTGCTTTGTGTGTTTAGGGTTAGTAATGGTCTATGTGTTTGGAGACTATATAGAAATCTATATTAAAAACAAAAGATGAAATAAAATATTTTGTTTGCTGCTTCTTAGTTGTTTAGAAGGAAAAATTTCCTCTCTTTTAAGAAATCAGAGTAATGAATAAGGGCAGTTTGACTCAGAGAAAAATTAGAAATGAATTATAAGTGAACAATACCACTTTTCTAAGAAAATAAAAGCACAAATAAAATTACTATGTAGAGAAATATGAAGGGGCACCATGGTAGTGATGGTGTCTGGGAAGAACATTTACTAACAGCTGGTGTGGTGGCCCACGCCTGTAATCCCAGCACTCCGGAGGTTGAGCGAAAAGGATCAAATGATCACCATGAGTTCAAGGGCTCCCTGGGCGACATAGTGACAGAGTGAGTTTCAAGGCTGGCCTCAATTAGAGAGTGAGACCTGTCCTCCACCCCCCAAAAAGAAAGTAACTACTAATACTCATATTCTTCTTCTTGTTCTCCTTCTTCTTCCTTTTTTTTTTTTGGTCTTTTTGAAACAAGCTGTCGCTATGCAGTTCAGGCTCACCTTGAGCTCACTTTGTAACCCAGGCTGGTCTCAAACTTGCAATGATCCTCCTGCCTCAACCTCCCAATGTGGGGGTTACAGGTGTGCACCACTACACCCATGTGCATACTCATATTCTTAGCAAAACAGAGCAACATATGAAAATATCTCCTGATGGCAACTGTAAAGACAGTAGGGTTTGAGATTAACATCAGGGCTTTCTGTACGTGTAAAGAAAGCAAAAATGTAAGTAACTGAAACTCGCAAAAGTACAATATATCAAGTAGCAACAAGCACAACTGCTACTCAGACCTTGGTTTCTAGATACTGTCATTTCAGGCTTCCTGAAGAAACAGCTCATTTTGTGACTAGAGTAGGGACAATCTGAATGAACCTTAGTTATCTTACAGTACCAGAAAATAAAGGATGTATAAAAACCCTAAAAGTATGAGCTATACCGACATAACAGAATCAACTTGAAAGAATTCATTATAGCCAAAGCTAGAATAATTTAAATTGCAAACTAAGATAAGTGGGTTTATAACTGAAAGAAGGAAATAACTATACATGAGTCCCTCTTGATATGAATAAATAGAAGGGACGAATCTCCAGAGACTATTTCCAAGATAACTATGTTAGACCTTCTCTGTTCCAGGAGGCAGAGTTTAATTACCATCCATCTCCAATTGAGGGTGAGCTAGATTTAGTGACTCACTTCCACAGATTAGAGGAGGAAGGGGAAAGTAGGAACTGTGCAGTGCAGATGTAAACACTACCTTAGCCAAGAAATGAAGGTTACCATCACCAATGATGTCATATAAGTATGATCTATTGTAACAAGAAGAGCAACTTCATATCTGTGGTGCTCTTTCCAAAAATCTATAACTTCAATGTAGTCAAAGAACTTCATGCAAACCCAGAAATTCTGCAGGATACTTGGCAAAGCTGCTGAAAGTCATGCAACACAGGAAAGATGGAGAAATTGTCATATATCAGAGGAGACTGAAGTCTGTGACAACGAAGTTTAATGTATTTATTCTCCACTGGACGCTGCCGCAGAAAGAGAACACGAATAGAGAAACTGGTCAAATCCAAACAAGTCGTGAGTTTAGTTAATGACAGGGTCAGTTCGTTAGTTTGGACAAATGTAAAATGTCAGATGCTAAGAATGGGAGAAACTACTTAAGGGGCATAGAGGAAACCTCTGTGCTATCTTTGAACTTTTATAAAATTAAAGTGGTTCCCTAATAAGTTTACCAGAGGGAAAACATTAAGTTATTAAAGTTTTGTGTGTTTTCCTCTTGGGTATTTTTCTACATTTTAAAAAAACTTTTAAACAATTAACACCATAGCATAAATACTTCCCCATATTGTTACTTAATATCCATTGAGCTGATGTTTATTTGCTGATATTTCTTCAGGTAGATTTGCTGATTTTTTACCTAGTATTAAACAGTAATATGTTTTCTTCCAGGTTTTGCTGCCATAAATAATGCTGTGATAAACATTTTTAAGAATAAGATGCTTGCCATTATTATGATTATTTCCTGAGTGTGTATTTCCACAAGTAGAATTAGGTTGGTCAAAGATACAAATATTCTTAAAGCTCTGATCACATATTTTTATATTGCTTTCCTAGAAGAATTTACTGATCTGTACTTTTACCAATTGCAGTAGTTTTCAACTATTGCTGTAACAAATCACCATGAACTTAGTGGTTTAAACTATTATACATCTGCAGGTCACAAGTCTGCTTCCGGCTTCCCTGGAATAAAACCAGTTTGTTGGCAGCACTGGTTCCTTCCTATGAACTCTAAGGCAGAGCCCACGTCCTTGGTCATTTAGATGGAAGAACTGAGTCTCAGGGCAAATTTCCTTCAATTTTTACAAGGGAGAGATGTTAACATTTTCCTGGTTTGTGCTTTTTATGTATATGTGTATTTTTGAGATTGTTCCAATCAGGATTTAAATAAAGCCCACATATTGTGATTAATTTATGTCTCTTAAACCTAATTTAATCTATAAGCTTCCACTTTATCTGCACATCTCTATTCTCTTTGCAGTTTTTTAAAAACATGGAGGAGAGAATTCTGTAGTTTATACCTTGTTGCTTGCATCCCCATAAAACAAATTCCTTGTTCCTTCTCTTCTTTTAGATGTAAAGACATGATTAGATTCAGATTCAAATTTTTTTTTTTTCTGTGAGAGGGTACACAATATCTCCTTGTCCCTTTTATGGAAGTATTGGCAGCTATTGATGGCCGTTGCCTTGAAAGATCTTTTTAATGTGAATGCGTGCTTGGGAATATTCTTTCATTGTTTGTGCAGTAATTTCCTCTTCTCTATTTCCTTAATCTTCATGGAACACCTTTTAATTAGATGTGCTCTTAAGTATTTTCTTAGTTTTTGACTCTTTGCTCTGTATTTATAGTTTTCAAGTTAACTTTAGAAGCTGTAGAGTTTGCCTTTGAATCTTGCCTAGCACGTTCCTCTTTCACGGCATTTTGTTTTTTCTTTTTAAATGAAAGAATGTGTCTGGAAAGTTGCTAAATACCTTAGGTAACATTGAAAGCTTCATTTATTTTGCATTGAACCTGCTACATTTTTCTTTCTGTTCTTATTTTATTATCTGCACTATTTTCCCACTTCTCTCTGAGAATATTAATTTTAATATGCTTTTATTCCTTGAATTATATCTTACTCTAGTATTTGCCATTCTGTTTGTTTAAATTGATTCTTTTCCTTAATACTGCAGATTCCTCAATGCTGTTAGTCCACGAGTGTTGATTAATACTTTAAAAGATGCGAAATATAGATGTTTGAGGGCTCTGTGACTGTTTATTTTCCGTGACATGCTTCATTTTAGTGTGGAATGGACAAGGTACAAGCTTTACAATAGCGCCTCCCGACTGTCAGTATGTAGAGGGCTGTCTTAATTCCCGGGGGTCTGTAATACATTTTGAAATCAGGAAATGTGAGTTCTCTAAACCCGTCTTATTTTTTCAAGGTTGTTTTGGCTGTTTTGAGTCTCTTGTACCTCCACTGGATTTTAGGATAAGTGTATCAATTTCTAAAAAGAAAAAAATGATTCTGGGAGTTTGATAGGGATTGTTTTGAATCTGTTTATTATTTTGAATTGAATTTATTATTAATTTGCCATCTTAGCAAGTGTTAAGTAGTTTGATCCATGTGTACAAATGTGTTTGCTTAGGACCTTTTGAGTTTTGTAAACCAATGTTTTGCATGGTACAAGTCTTGCCCTACGTTTGTTAGATTTATGTGTATTTTATTTTATTTTTGATATGATTATAAATGAAATTGTTTTATTAGTTGTCATGCTATTTATTATACAGAGCTACAATTTATGGTTGTGTGTTTTTCTTGCCACCTTCTTGAAATTATTTCTTAGTTCTAATAGGTTTTTTGCTTTGTGTGTGTTGAGGGGTGTGAATTCCTTGGGAGTTTCTAGATACAACATTATGCACTTTGAGAATTGATCTATTTTTTCTTCTTCCTAGCTGATACACTTTCCTTTTATTTCCTTTTCTTGCCTATTTGCTCCACCTCAGGGCTCCAGTGCAATTATGAAGTAATGAGTGGACATGTATTTCTTGTTTCTGATCCTAAGGGAAAGCTTTTAGTCTGTCATCATTGGGTATAATGTTAGTTGTAGGTTTCCATAAATTCCACTTCACACTGGGGAAGTTTCCTTCTTTTCCTAAAGAGTTGATTAATTTTTTTTTTTACTAAAGGGCATTGGGTTTCATCAAATGTATTTTCTTCATCAATTGTGATGACCATGTGTTTTTTTCCCCTTTTGTTCTATTAGTTCTATTAGTATTATATTGAGTAATTTTTATACATTGAATCACTCACGCTTTACTAATAAAGATGCCACATGGTCATAGAGCATAATGCTCTTAATATTCTGCTATTTTAATTCACTAGTGTTTTGCTAAGGATTTCTGAGTCTACATTCATAAGATGTATGAATACTCTGTTCGTTGATAATATTATTATTCTCTTTCTTGTGGTGTCTTGTCTGGCTTTGTAGCAGGGCAAAGTGACCTCAGACTGAGTTAGGAAGTGGTCTCTTCTCTTCTATGTTTTGGAAGTGTTTTGCAAAATGTAGACATAAATTCTTCTTTAAATGTTTGGAAGAATATGCCAGTGAAGGCATTTAGATCTGAACTTTTCTTTGTGATCAGTTTCTTGCTCAATAATTTAATCTATTTTATTATTATAGGCCTATTTATATTTTCTATGTTTTCTTCAATCTATTTGGTACTTTGTGTTTTTCTAGAGATTGTACATTTGGTCTAGATTATCTAATTTGTTGCATACAATTTTTTAAGCATTCTTTTATAGTCATTTTAAAAATTACTTTTGTAAGATTGGTAGTAATGTCCATTCTTTCATTTTTCTTGGTCAAAAGAGCCAGAGATTTGTAAGCTTTGTTATTCTTTTCAAAGGATTTTATTCATTTTCTGTTTTTTTTTCATTTGTTTCTTTTTTTCTATTATTTTTCATTTTTCTATTTTTAATTATATATGCTTTGGTATATTACTTTCACTTTCTTTGGGATTAGTTTTGTCTAATTTCTTAAACTAAAACTTATTGATTGTAGCATTTCTTCTTTTTAAAATACAGACATCTGCAAATTTCTCTATATACATTGTCTTAGTTACATGCCATAAGGTTTTGGCAAGTTATGTTTTAATTTATATTAATCTCTTAATGTTTCCTAATTCCACTTGTGCTATCTTCTTTCATCATGGATGACTTATCATTATGCTGATTAATTTCCACACTACGTGAATTTCTCCAAATTTCTCAGATATTGATTTTTTTATTTAATATGATGCAGTCAAAATATACTTTCTACTATTTTAATTATTTTGAATATATTAAAGCTTGTTTTATGCACTGAAATACGGTCTGGTTTGGAAAATGTTCTATGTGTAATTGAGAATAATAGAAAAATTATTAAAACAAAAATATACCTGTACTGTTTTTGCATATGTTTGTGCTGTGACTTTTAATAGTGCTTTTTTTATTTCTTCGTGTAGATTTGAGTTAGTGTGTTTTCATTTATACCTGAAGAGCTCTCTTTACTAGACCTTATAGGAAGCATCTTCTAGCAATGAATTCTTTCAATTTTTAAAATCTGGTAAAAATAATTTCATTTTCACTTTTGGGTAAAGTTTTCTTTGGAATAGAGTCTTTGGTTGACATTCTTTTTCTTTTGGAAGTTGGATATACTTCTCATGGTATCTCACCTCTATGGTATCTGATCAGGAATCAGCATTTAACCTTTATGAGAATCTTTCTTATGATGGGCAATTTTTCATAAGATTTTTTTCCTTTCAGTATTGGGCATTCAGTTGTTACACTATAATGGGTCTGGATATAGATTTTAAAAATTTATTCTATCTGTACTTCATTGAACTTCTTGATATGTGGATTAATATTTTCAACAAATATGGGATATTCTCACCAAAATTTTGCATATATTCTTTCTACTAGTTTTTCCTCTTCTTCCACAACTCCCAGTATCCTTATGTTGATATGTTTGATGGTGTCCAAGTTTCTTTTTCTGCATTTTTTAATTTTCTAGACTGCATAATAACAAGGCCACTTTCTTCGAGCTTATTGATCCTTACTTCAGTTAGCAAAATTTTCAGTTGAACCTCTCAGTGAATTTTTTATTTGGCTTACTGTACTTCTCATCTCCAGAATTTTCCATAGCTCTTTTCCAATAATTCCTGTCCTGTCTTATATGATTTACTGGTTGAGATATTGTACTCATATTTTTCTTTAAATATTTGAATCCACTTTCCTTTTAGTTCTTAGAAAATATTTGTAATAGCCTATTTAAGTTCTTTTACCTGTAAGTCTAACATCTGTGATTCCTCAGGGAATCATTTGCTTCGATGTTTCTTTTATCCACCCCCCCAACACTTACAGGGGGCTGGCTTACTTTCCTGGTTGTGTGCATGTTACGTTTTGATTTTAAAAGCAGACAAGGCAAATAATGCAATGTGGCAACTCTGAAAAATCACATTTCCATTTGCCTCAGGACTTCTTGTTGCTTTCCCAATGAATTTTAGAGTTGGCATCCTTTAAATATTTGGTTACTGAACTCTCCACTAGGTTAACTGAGTGGCCAGCTATTGACTTAGTGGAGATTTAAGTACTTTGCACCACAAGTTCTCTGCAATGTGCTGATGGGTCCTTGTGTGTGTGGTGGTATACCTTCAGTACATTGGCCAACAGTTGACAGCTCTTCTTTATTCTTCAATTCTTGTTTGCATAGAGCCTAAAAGTTAGCCAGAAGTGACAGCCTATGTCTTTTTCAAGTCTTTCTGGGCACACTTACACATATAACATTTGTTTTTGTCTTTTAAGTCTTCAAAAGTATATTGGAGATTTTCCAATCTACCATGGATACATACTGTCATCCAACTTTTCCTTTTAAGTTTTAAGCCAGGTTTTTGTTTGCCTTAACTGGTATTGCTGCTTTAGGCCACTGCCATACTAAACCATTTTTACTGATTGTTTTTGACAAACAGCCTGAGGATAAAGTTTCTTAATGAAACTGAGTAATATCTCAGTCATGTCAGATAAAGACAAGTCCTGAGAATGAAGCTTTTCCAGAGTCACCAAACATATAAAACTAATAATAATTAATTGGGGATGGTGCTTTTAAAAGGAACAATTTAGTGAACACTTTAGTGACAAACAGCTACTTCCCCCAAATATCATGGTTTTGAGACTGCTAGTTTTAAAGGCTATTGGAGAGCTGGGCAGAAAAGGATCAGAATAAAGCAAGTTAAAATTTGACAAAGCTCATTGTTCTTACTTAGTTTCAGCTGTCTTTCTTTAATTTTGTCATAAGCTTTTGGTTAATTTTCAGTGTTCTGGATTTTAATAATTTCTCCAGTGTTCTTGTTTTATGGAGTAATTTTTCAGGCATGCTTCTCTTAGATGTTTTGCAAGCATTTTCCCCTTTGGTGACATTTGCCTGCAGTCTAAGGGGAAGAAGGTTCTAGTGCATATAAACAAGTTACTCTGAAATGACTAAACTGATTTCCTTAAAACTGAATTTTTGTATTACTTTTCCTCCTATGAGACACTAACCACAACAACTCTTACACAGGCAAATTATTTCATAATCATGTTTCAAGATTTCTGAACATGAGTACTAACTGAAAAAAGGGCTACATAACATCACAGATCCAGTGACTTTGATTTTGAAGAAATCAAAGCTTATAGATGACAATAGACTGATATGCCTGCATTTTAAAGGATGCTGGTTTGTCACTTTCTTTTTACTGGGACACAATATTCAGCATCTACTACTTAAAGGAGGACAGGCTCATTTTTGCTTGTGTTTTCAGCTCAAAGTTAGCTGGCTCCAAGGTGGAAGCAGCATGGTGGAAGGGCCCAGGGGAGGAAAGCTTCTGACGTCACAGCACATAGGAGGCAGAGAGAGGAGGAAGGAGTCCGGGAGGGAGATGTAGCCTATGAGGTCACACCCTAGTCAGCCTCTTCTGACTAGGCCCTACTTCCTAACAGCATGTTTAACTATGGACTAATAAGTGGATTCACCACTGATGGATACAGTGCTGCTATGATCCAGTTGCCTACACACAGAATTTTAATAATGTTTTTGATCTACACCCTAACACCATTTAGAGGACAATGGGTCTTAGTTACTTTTTACTCATTGCTGAGTCAAAATTCCTGATGCCCAAGGTTAAGGAAGGAAAGGTTGATTTAGCTCACAGTTTGTGGAGGCTTCAGTCCGTAACTCGCAGGCTCCAAGGCAGAGGGGCACATGGCAGAGGGGCAGCGATCCATGGCTGTGGGAGATACCAAAGACAAGAGCAAAAAAGGGAGGAGCAAGCTTCTTTTTCTCCTTTATACTGTATGAAGCTACCTGCCCTAGGGCAGGTAAAACACATACCTCCAATCCCAGAACTAAGCAATGAATCAATCAGGAACTCTAGATTTAGCCAGCTTGGAATAGCCCACCCCTCATGACCACATGAGGCTTTGGGAGGCATCTAGACACAAACCATCCCTTCCTTGACAATTCCTTTAAACACACACATATGTGTTGTCATTATAGGGTTTTATTTTTATTGGTGGACAAACTAAGGGGTCATATTTCATGTTTCAGGCAAAATAATGCAGCCAATGTTTGTCTTAGGACCATGAGTCTTTGATCTTTAGTGCCACTTACTTGACTTAGGAGAATGAGGCTGAAAAGATCTAACAAGTGATGAGGTGGGACCCAGCACTTTGCTCCACTCTTTTAGGAATGAAAGAGAGAAGGACAGAAGTTCCAGTTTCTTCTGTAATCCCAGCGCTGAGGAGGCTGAGGCAGGAGGATCATTGCAAATTCACAGCTACTTTCGGCTGCAAAGTGAGTTGAAGGTCAGCCCAAACTGCATAGTGAAACCCCCCTCTCAAAAAGACAAAAAAAACAAAAAACAAAAAACAAAAAACAAACCATCCTAACATAGTCTGTCTTTATTTACTCATACTCTTGGAAAATTCTCTACAGGAAAGAGAATTTGATGGAAAGCATAAAGAAAATATCAATTTTCAGCTGGCAGACCAAGTAGCAGTTCTATTTTAAACATTTTTCTCTTAATTCTTTCAAATGTACAATTGAAATTCTGATGATAGCTTCACATTTCATAATCTTTTTTTCTAGTTTTTCAGTATTGAGTCTGTTTGGGTCTGCAAATGCAGAACCCCAATTTCATTTTAATTTGATTCTTCTTTTCTCCCGAAAACTGCAAATTAAATCCTTTTATATTATCCCCCAAAACAAGATTCTTTTCTTTCTTCCATGCCTAGCATCTCAAATAATTGTTCCTTTGTAAAGAACCGAACAATAGCAAACCACTGGTAATCTGTTGCTGGTTTAAGTCCTATATTTAACCAGCAAGTTTTTTTTTTTTTTTTTTTTCAGCAAGTTGTTTAATCAGAAACATAATCTGCCCCACTGGGTAACCAAATTTTGTTTAATGTATCTGAGAATAATATATGTGTATCTCTGACAGAAACATTCTCATCTGGCTTCTCACACACAATTGAAACTTTAGTACAAAACAGGTCACACCAAAATTATATCATTTGATAACATTTGAAAGTGGAGGAGGAGAAGTTTAACCAATACTTTGGTTTTATTTTTATTGCTCCCCAGATGGTTTTTGGTGTGGTTGCTTCTGTACTTTTAAATTGGCCTTTGAAGCCCTGAATTCTTCATTATTCTCAAATATACATTTTGGAGCTGATCATGATTATATAGTATTGTGTTTCAGAATTGAATAGTTCGTGGAGTTTTTCCCACTGACAGTCTTTTCAACTCATTCCGAAGTAGAAATAACAACGCTAGAGAATTAAGATTGAGAGACAAGTACCTAGTTCTGTGTGGTTGCTGCTTAGAAACCTCCCTTTAACTTCTCTAAGTCTATTGCTCATTTAAATTTAAAAAAAAAATTTATTGGTGCATAATGACTACATCCATTGTGGGGGATTGGTACATATATGTAACATCTCAGTTCTTTTTTCCCTTCCCTCTACCTCTTGTAAAAAATTTTTGCCAGCAGCAGATTCATTTATTTATTTTACAAGTCCGTATAAGTTAATTATCATAAATACAGATTAACAGCCTGATGAATAGGCCAAAAAGATCTAAAATACCTAACACAATTATACTAAATCAAAGTACACGTCTGTATACATTCTCCATGCTGGATTACAATAACTTTTTTCTCTCTCTTTTTCCCTATTGTCTCTTTTATTTTGTCTTTTATTTATGTATTGGGTTTCTTGTATATGAGAAATCATACAATGTTTAAGCATGTAAGTTTGATTTACTTCATCTTGCTCATTTTTTAAACACTTCAGATTTGGTTAAACACTTCAGATTTGGATCAACTAGTTGGGTTGTCTTTAAAGAACTTTCTATGGAATGTTGTTCTACACTAGGCTGAGAATCAAAATACCCAGAATTCTGTGGTCTGCAGATGTAACTCAGTGGTAGAGCATCTGCCTCACTCACACAAGGCCTGCGTTTCATCACCAGAACAAACAAGAAAAATAACTGTTCTCATCTTGCCTTCTTATAAGCACAGTAATCTAAGGCCAGAATGTTACTTTTTTGCATTTAAATTTCTTTCTCTATAGCACGGAACAGAGAGTATGGGGCTAGGGGGGAGGAGCGGTTGGGTTCAGTGACCTTCAAGACTTTGCCAGGCTCTTAATTTCTTTTTTTCTTCTGTTACTCAAAGCAGAAATATTTCTGTGTAGTCAATATGAACATTAGTTATTCAGTGCTTCTGACTTTTCCTAAATTGTTGATAGCTATATTTTTTCTATATATTTCTATATATTTACTATACATTAAATATATGTGTACACACATGCATGTGTGCATTTGTCTTCTGTATTTAGTTAGTTAATGTTTTATGAGTAGTTAGTATGAGGCAGATACTATTGTAACTGCTTTAAGTATATAAGCCCGTTGCATCCTCAGAACAATCCCCCAGTGTAGGTGTCAGGGAAATGAGGCCCAGGGAGCTTAATAACTGGGTCATGATCACCTTGATTGTGATCTGAACTATGATTCAACTTCAAGTATCCAGGGGCCAGAATCATGTTCTTACTGCTACATTCTACTACTTTGTATGCAAGAATCCTATGTTTCTCTTCGTATAGCTTTACACTACTGTCTTTCCATTATTTAGACTTCACTGTAAATTAAATAAAATATTATTCTTCATATGCTGTTCTTCCTGTCTTCCACACAATCATTCCTCAACACAGTGCAAGCTGGCCCCGCATTTGCATTTTCTTTAAGGAGTATAGCACTTAGTTCAGTATCTCTTTCTCTGTCCCATGCTTTCTGACCACAGATAGATGATGTGTTCTTCCTTTTGCTCTACTTTATCAACCTTCCTCCCCCTTTCTCTCCTCTAGTTCAGTCACACACAGACGCTTGTGTTTGAGACCTGATCTTCATTTGTTTTGCCTCTAAAACAAGATTTATACTTTCTGGCCTTTCTAGCTTTGCTGGCTTTTTCTTAGGTTTTACTACAGGAGGCAGGAGGAGGAGAGAAAAAGGGAGACATTTAATTTTTTGATACCAGCGTCATTGCTCTGGAAGTGGTACCTTGGTTCCCAGCAGTGGCATTTCACACTACCCTGGCAGTGTCACAGCTGCTAGCTTCTTTTTGCATTTCCAGGATAGGTCTCACTGTCTCCTCAGTGGTATGGAAGAATCCACCTTAGGAACCACCTTAAAGGTCTGAACTGCAATGACATGGTGTTCCTCTCTTCTAGCTCCTAAGTGCAACTCCTTTCCCCTTTATTCCCTCAACCTTAGAACAGAAGTGCTTTCTAAAGTTATTACTTCTTCTTAGCCAGTCCTCCAACACCAGGATGACCAATTCCTCATATTAAATCTCTTCTGTTGAAACACCTAGTGTGATATCTGCTTTCCTGCCTGAATCCTTAATAATATAAAAGCAAAACTCAGAACACCAAATCCAAGAGGATGGCATTACTCAAGAATTCAGGCAAGTAAGCAATTGGTCAACAAAGAGTTACTGGGAATGCCAACGTGGGTGTTCTAGCTGATTTCTATGTAATGATTGGAGTAATGATACTTCCTGTTCTTATTGAAGGGTTTAATTTACCAGAAACATCACCTGTACAGAGACTTGAAAGGAGTCTTATTTCAGTTTACAGAAGTCCACTTGACACAGTTTAACCATTTCCTGCTGGCAGGAGCCACCAGTGATACATGCGTGGCTGCCCCATCAGGTGGCTTATAGCACTGGAGGTAGAAGTGGTGTGGTCACGTGTGGGACAATCATGCAGGTACCACTTGTGTTTCAAACCACCAGCAGTAAGACATAAGAATTACAGCCCTGCTGTGAAAATGCTAAGTAACAAATGGGAAAGTTTTAGAAGAACAGAATGTTGTAAGTAGTCAAGAGCAAAAAGAGCATCTCCCCCTTGGGAAGAAATTGGGACTGGAAACTGGAATACTGTCAGGAGTCCCATTTGCATTTGGATTTTTCTGCGTGTTGACCTCATTCCATTTTTGCCTGAGGATCAGCCTTCTCTGTTCCCACAGTCCATGTAATGCAGAGAATAATACCACCTGTGTTCTCTTTTCAAATATCTTCTCTTTTCAAGCTATAGTCAGATGGAATTTACAGTCCCTTAATCCATTTCCAAATTTTTATGAACAGCTTAGATTCGATGTCTGTTCCTGATCCCTTCAATTACAGCCAAGGCAGTAGGGGTTACCTCATACGAGTGTTATTCTAATAGGTCATCCCTAAAGGGGAGGTAGCAATACAAAGCATTTACCATAACTGAGCAGATCTACAAGCATCTACCATGCTTGGCCTCAGTAACGCTGATGAAACTTGAAACTGGAGTAACATCAGTGGTGAATGTTTAATCCTAGAAGGACTAACCATAACTTCATAGACCTAATTCAGGCTCAGAGTGATTCTGAGAAAGTGGGGGAGAGGATGAAACTGAGCTTGCAGGTGAGGCCACATGTGACTCAGATACAAGTTGTGTGGAGGATACAGACACAGGGCCTATCCCTCTGCTCACTTCTACCAGCTCTGTTGATTATACTCTTGATTTTGAATGGAAAAATTAAGTCTATCTCTAATCTTATTTCCACTGAAGGAAGTGGTTCTCCTTGTGGGCTAAATACAGAACAGGAGCTCACGGGCCTTGAGCTGTGCTCTTCCCGGCTGCTGACATTCCCTGCAGTCTTCTCCTGACTCTGTTCCCCTCAAGCCCCTCCCCCTCAAGGGTCTACAAACACATTACCTATTTTTTTCCTATTTATTTTGTTGGCCTCAAATCTCTTCAGGGTTCAAAATGAAAGCATTTTGTACATCCGGGTTCCTATCTGGGACACAACGGGCCTTGGAACCACAGATCCAATTCCTAAGGAACATCTGAGGCTTTCCAGAAGTTCAGAATCAGAATCTGGTCTCTATCTTGAAAGGCAATTTGAGGGCCGCTGGACAGTCCACACTGGACTTGCACTTGGAAAAATAACATTGGTGCTATAAATTCCTTTCTGCTGTGAAATATGTTGTGTGTTAGAAACGAGAAGGTGGTGTTTATGGTGTAACTCGGGGCAATGGGATGGAGTTATGCAGAAGAACAGAACAACAGGACATTGTGCAAGGCCTCCAGAGTGAGACGTTTTAGAGAATGAAATGATTTTTTTAATACTTAGTAAAAAGCTTCCTTCCAATTAGCCCTCACAGATACTTTTCTTGTAGCCTTCCCAGTGCCTTCCAGACATAATTGAGAAAAGTAGGGTGATTCTCTAAATTTAAGGCTTAAATAAGTGAAAATTATTGGATCTTTCAAATTCTTGGACCAGCAATGGGACTATGTTGTTTCTCCCACAGATGTTGGAAAAACCCCAGGCCAGAAGGGAGGCGGCTGAGGGTCTTCAAGTTTCACCAGGAGGGTTATCATTATGTATAAGATGATTGCTGCAAACTGGGCCTGAGGATGGAAACTACAACATTGTCACCCCAACTCCGTTCTGCTTTGACGAAAGGACGTAGGTGGAGCCAGTGCAGGAGGCGTAGGAGGTAGTTCAGCCCTGAGCTGTTTTTGCTGAGTGCACACAAGGGTAAGGTACAAATGGCAGCAGGGCAGAGTCAGGGTAGACATAAAGCAGAACTTTTGACCGTGAGTGTTGATAAACAGGCTGCTGACAGATGCTGTTCCCTGGAGGCGCTTCATTAATGAATGAATTGGTTTATTTCTTTTGCAGTACGGGGGATTAAGCAAGGGCCTTCCCACTAAACTACATCCTTAGCCCTTTTTTGAAAGTCTTCTTATTTTGAAACAGTCTTACTAAGTCACTAAAGTTGCCCAACCTGGATATAACTTGTGATCCTCCTGCCTCAGCTTCCCAGAGTGCTTGAGAATACAGGTGTGTGCCACCACGTCCAGCAATTTAAAAGTAGGTTGCTCTTTTAATATAAGGATAGGGTAGGTTTCCAGATCATAACTTGGAAAAGGGTTCATATCCCTCATGACAACAACGCTATTTCAGCAGTTTGTTTTTGTAGCTCTCATTCTCCTGAGGGAATTCAAAGGTAAGTTACAATTCTGAGTCTTATGAGTCTATTGTTATTCGCCTCACTTCTCAGAATTTCTGCTGGGGTGAGAAATTGTTACGCTTTTTCCACAGCGAGAAAAGAAATGAGATCACAGTGCAGCAGGCAGGGAGACCAGAAGATCACTTGTCTACCGGAACCGGCGGACAATTAAGAATCTAGGGGCTCTGCAAAGTTCTGCTGCTGGTGTCAAGTGGGGAGAAGGAGCTCTGAGAGTCTCAAGAAGCTGAGTCAAATTGAGCCTGTAGCAGGCTGAGACTCTGCTAGAGTGTGACTTGTCAAACACCATGAAAAGCAAGCTGCCCTTTCACTCAGCTCTCCTTTCCTTGTCTGTAGCCCGAGGATATTAACATTTGCACTGAGGGCCTATCTGGGCTGTCTGAGGGCCAGATGAAGTCATGTCTGTGAAAGCCTCCTGGAGCTGGGAAACCCTGTGTGTGCCATTGTTAAACACAAAGGCAAATGAGAATCTTCTTTTTACCCTTGAACTTCCTCCTCACCTGACTTTGTAGCTCTTTCCTGGGAGAGTCGTAAGACAGACTGACTTGATTTTCTTTTTTAATTCTTGTTGCTTTCTGTGGCAGAAGTGTGATGGCACAGTGATAGGATTAACGATCAGCTTTTGGAGGAAGAGGATGGGATATGGGTTACTCTCCATAAAGATAACAAGATTCAATTCCTGGAAGACTAGGAATTAACAACTTCCTACCTGCTCGGAAATCTTCCCTATCACACAAACTTTATTGCCAACAAGGAATATGTGGATGTGCTCACATGAATTCTAGCTCTATGGGATATGATCTCAGGCAGGTTAGCTTTGCTGTGCATCAGTGTGCTCCTGTGGACACTGGGGAAATAATAGTGCCTTTCTTACAGAATTCTTGAGAGCAGGAAGTGAAATAAATGTAAAATTCTTAGATGAGTACCTAGTGCACAATATGCACTCTGTAAATTATTCTTTCTGCACCTCACCAGAGTCTTACAACCCTATGAGTTGTTAGTTTATCTTGTCCCCACTTTATAGATGGAACAGTTAGAGACCTACTTTTTCCAGGTGACTCTGCTCACTAAGGGCTTGAAATTCATTTATCTTTTACTAATGAGCGCACTGAGATTTGAGACTCATGAACTGAGTTCAGGAACCAAAGGAAATCTACATGCAGCTATCTGGACATCAGACAATTTTGGTTTTAGAAGATTGGGATTTCTGCTGCCCATAAAGTTTCTTTGTGATGTTTAAAAAGCATTAAGGCCTCATGCCTTTCTATATGTCAATGGATTTGTCTATTGCAGATGCATTAATCAATAATGAGAAATCTTAAAAATTAGCTTCCACATTGGTACTGTAGTTCAAATGTTTGTACAATGTGACTCCACTGTTTACAAAGTTCTCTATTTTCTGTTGACAGGGTATAATTTCTTTAAAATCCAAGTATTGTTAGACTTTGTTAATTATTGGGGTAGCCCACAGTTTGGGGTGTCTCCTAATGCATAAGACCTTCTTTCTGAGAATTGACTCACCATGAAGCCACATTTATATTATATGCCCATCACCCCCACAGTTTAGAAGTATAGAACAAGTATATGCGATCACACCTGATCAATCAATTACTTCATCCCAGGATTCTTCAACTGGCTTTCAATAAACCTAGCTATTTTCTAATGTTCATTTAAAGAGACATACATTTAAGTGCCATTTTATGATAACCACCTTTAAGGAGTCTGTGAAGAGCTGGTTTGCTAAAAAAGAATGGGGATATCATGATGCAGAGCTATGAAGAAGAGAAAGAGGAAAAGAAGAAGGCACAGAAGATGATG
>PVLD010026727.1:0-21790 GCA_004027595.1 Dinomys branickii | reverse complement strand
GAGAGAGAGAGAAGAAGAAGAAGAAAACGACTGAAGACTGAGTCCCCAGGAAAAGGAAGGTGATCTAAAGGATGACAAACAAATACTGTGTAAGGTCAGGAGTATTTCAAGTGGGAGCTACACAGAGGATATGCGGGGCAAGGACGGGCACAGAAGTACCCTGTGGGGACAAATGGTTCCCACTTTGGAGACCAGGCTCCTTCATTAGCCCGTATCACTGGGAGTACCCAAATTTAATAGCCCTCATAACACTTAAGCTTCTTTCACAAGACGGTAGAGTCACCACCCCGTTAGGAGCATGGTCACTTCCAAGCCAAACTGAGCGGAACTGCTTAGAAACATCTATGAACAGAGCAAGTGTGACCATTACACCACCACCCGGAAGCAAAGAAAATTTTGTACACAGACATGTTCTGCTCATCCAAAAAAAAAAAACAAAAAACAAAAACCTCTGCATTCAAGGTGAAAGATTTACCAATGAAAACTATAAAGCAATATTGTTCCAAGGACACCAGGATTCATTGAGGGACAAAATAAATAAGTTTATAATACAGTAGAAAATTCAAAATAATTTCCTCAAGCTCAAGGGATAGCTATTTCAAAATTTTAAATCTACAGTATTCATTTTCTGAGGTGTTTCAGCTCAGTGCAAAATAGCTGTAGATTTGGGAAAACAAGGAATTTAGAAAATCAATATTCCCCGTTTGAGGCTTAAAATTTCTAGGCAAATTTTTGATTAGCTAATAAACCATTTCCATTATTTTCTTCAAGATGCTTAACTATTAAAAGTCCACGAAGAATTCACATCACAACTTCCCAAATTTGGGGTCCCACCCGCCTTTCCTCTCTTCCTTCCAAAGCACAGTAGATTTTACTGGAGATGGCGCCTAACCTAGGTGCCTAATAGCCTCAAGAATGTAAACATTATAGGACACAAACATAAGCTAAATTTAATACTATCAACAAGAATAAAAATGCAGAAAAGGGAAATAGAGGGAGAGGAGAGAAATGACAGAAAAGAAAGGAAGTAGGAGAGGGGATAATTTGTAGGTTTCCTACACTTAATCTGCAGAATTCAAGACAGATTAGTCAGGTTTCTTCTCTGGTATTCTGATAACAGAACCTAAGTGGCCAGAGGAAGGCATAGCTTGTGGGACATGAGACAGAATCTGACACCCTGAAGCCATGTCAAAGGACATGTTTTGAACAATCAGAGGTAGAGACACTAAGAGAAAGTAAATATTAACAAGAAAATGATGAATCACATCCAAGCTTAGAAGTTATAACAGATGATGGAAATCCAGCCTTCCTGGATCTTGAGTGATGAATGATTCTAGCTTTTCCTGGATTCTCCAAGGGCTGTTCACTTTCAGGCACATCTTTTAAAGAAAAGAGTTCTCCATTTTTAACAACTACTGTAACTGAGACAGGCTGAACCCTAGGGCCTGATTTGTTATCTCTAAAATACCTATTATTTTTATGATATGCAAGCAATGCAACAACCGAACACCATTCATTTTTAGTAATAAGTAGAAAGATCTTTATAAACCAGAACATTTGGACAGAACTCCGCAAAAAATATCACAGAGAAACACAAACTCTAATTTCTTGCGATCACCAGTGAAACTTCTAGGACTAGGTAGGTAATACTGGATTGAAAAATCAGTGCTAATAGGTGAACACAGAGCTCTGAAACATATAAGACAGTGAATTTGGCCAAGTATAGAACCTTAATTTTGCAAGCCAGAGCTGAACTGTTAAGGAAAGTAGGGGGCCACTGCACTCAAAACCCATTTCTCCGGTTATCACATTCTTTGATTAGTCCATAAGTATTTTCAAATTTCCTGTGGCCTAGACACTATGCTCCTTCTCACTAGGGCACATAATAATCTCTACCTTAATTTGAGCGTTGTGTGCTACTGTACATGTCCTTAGCCATTTGCTAAAAAAACAAAAACTAATTGTGATTCAAGAGAAGCTAATAACACCCACACACTTAAAGGGGGTCAAATTAGGAATAAAAAGTAAGTTTCACCAAAAGAATCATATGACGACAGCCACAATAAATAAGATCAAGGCAACTGTCAGAAGAGTAACACTTTCTCGCCATATTCCACTAGTGCTCTGGGAGAATCCAGCTAAACACAGATGAGTTTTCAGAGTATAACCCATAGTCAAAAGAGAAGTTGCCCACAGTATAGATATATCACCAGAAGCTTTATAACTACTTAAATCTAGTGCTTTGTCCTCAGTCAAAGGGAAAACCATGATGAGGGATGATGGGGCAGAAGTTTCTAGCACTAAGGATTGTGACATTCCACCAACTAGGAAAGGGTGATGTTCTTTGTTGGCTTCTCTAAGTCGAGGAAGAGGAATTTGAAACCTCTCATCTCAGGACACCTGAGATTCACTTCCTGCTCCACAACCTGCTCATGGCATTTTTCATTTCTGCATTCCTTAGCATGTAAATCAGAGGGTTGAGCAAAGGTGTCCCAATCGTGTAAAACACAGCTACCACCTTGTCCATGGGGAAGGTTGTGCAGGACGTGTGTAAATAAATATACTAGGTACAAAGAACAGGATGACCCCAGTGATGTGGGACGTGCAGGCAGAGAGGGCTGTTCTCCTCCTTTCAGCACTGTGGTTTCTGAGAGAGTGCAGGATGACAGCATAGGAGACCATCAGCAGGACAAAGCTCACTAAACAAATGGTCCCGCTATTGCACACCAGGAGCAGATTGACCACATAGGTGTCTGCACAGGCAAGTTCCAGCAGGGGCTCCAAGTCACAAAAGTAGTGATCAATCACACTGGGACCACAGAAAGGCAGGTTCAATTCCAGAAAAATCTAAACTACAGAATGCACACAGGATCCCACCCAGGCCACAGCCACCAATACTCAGCAGACCCTGTGGTTCATGATGGTCATTGTAGTGCAGTAGCTTACAGATGGCAAAGTAGCGGTCCACAGCCGTGAGGATCAGGATGAAGACCTCCAGAAGCCAAAGAAATGGAAGGAAAAGACTTGGACTAGGCACTCACTGAAAGTAATAGTGGCTTGCTTCACAAGGCTATCCCTGATTGCTCTTTGGGCTATGGAAGTAGAGAAGTAGGTGTCAGACAAGGATAAGTACAAAAGGAAGAAGTACATTGGACTCCCAAGTGTACAACTGGTCCTGATGGTAGTAATAATCAGCAAGTTACCCCATAATGTCCCCACATAAACAAGCAAAAAAATGACAGAAACTATTTTCTTCCAGACAGGATCTTGTGTCAGCCCAAGCAGAATGAACTCAGGCACGTTATTGTTCAGATGCATGCTTTCATGAAGGAGCCAAGGGAGGACTCAGAAAATGCTTATCTGCAAAGAATAAAGAAATTAATTTCAATATTTTTACATCTTCTTAATTCAACTCTAGCAATTCATATTTCTCTAAAACTGTCTTTTTCTTCTGTATTTTCTATCCTGTGAGAGTGACGATTCTCAAAGTAGGTATTGATGGTCTTCTGATTTTTATAGGATGTGTCGCTGTTTCACCTTTTCCAATCCTTATTGCATGAATTTGAGTTTTTTCTTTCCTTTTTCTGATAAGGTTGGTCTTTTTTTTTTTTTGGCGGTACTGGGGATCGAACTCAGTACCCTGCGCTTGCTAGGCAGGCGCTTATTCCACTGAGCTTTATCTGTATCGCCTTTTCTGATAAGGCTGGCTAGGGATTTGTCAATTTTATTTGTACATAATGGAATGTTACTCACCTGTAAAGAAAGATAATCTTGAGGCTATGTCTTGGTTACTTTTCTCTCGTTGCTGAGACAAAATACCCAACGCCCAAAATGAAGGAAAGGTTTATTCAGCTTACAGTTTGTGCAGGTTTCAGTCCATACTTGGCTGGTTCTGAGGCAGAGTGGCACATGGCAGAGGGCAAACTGTTCAGGGCAGCAGAGCACAGCAAAAACAACAAGAACAAAAGGGAGGAATGGCTGCAAGCAGCCTCCTTTTCTCCCCTACATTGTAAACAGCCTACCCCCACACAGGGGGTGTGAACCTCCCACACAATCTCCATGCCCTCCTCTTCCACACGCTCAGGATGTTTCCAAAGTAAGCACCCAAGCTTCCTCTTGAGTCACTCAGCTAAACCTCTAGATTCCCCAAGTTGACACAATGTATCAACCATATCAGGCTCTTATAAGGAAATGGACACAACTTGAGACCATATTCTTAAGTGAAAGAAATCAAACCTGCATAAGTAATGACAGTATTATCTCACTAGTGTAAGACCCTGAAAGAGTGACTAAAATCTAGGAGGTAGAATAGACATTGTGAAAAGGAAGGAACCTGCTCAAAGGAAAGCACAAGTAGGATGAGGGAAAAGAGAAAAGAAGGGGAAAAATATACCTGTATACACAGGATAGCAAACTTTGTTGTACGACTGACTTGGATTCCTCTATCAAAATTAGCAGTTAATGTTTAAGTGTAGGATCCATCTTACCTGTCTATGTTTGTTTAACTGAGTATCCAAATTGAAGATATGAATACATAATACCACAACCAGTGTTAATTTCCAATCATCTTGTGGAGATTCTGTATTTCTTGTATTGTTTCTGTATTATTTTCTAGCGTATGTGCATGTGTTAAGAAATTTTCATTCTTTTTAAAATGAAAGAATTAAAAAGAAAATTAATTTATGGTTTTCTCTGAGAAGTTATGGAAAATTCCAGGCAAATTAAATATTTTATCAGAAATACTTTGTCTCTACATTTCACTGTTACCCAGCTCTTATCTCTTAAGTGTATTGACCAATTCTTTGCGTTAGTATGAGCCTCAAACATGTTTATGAGCATGATTCTTCCCTATATCACCTTTCAAATATAAGCCCTTAACTCTGAAAGATTCTAATTAATTTTACCAACTGTAAGAATTTGAAATTAAATTGTATAGATCTATTTCAGCATTAACTACATTTAATATTCACCAACATAAAGGCCATCATTTGCAAATATATATATTTGCATGTATATGAATGTGGTATGCAAACACATATATATATCACTGAACATTTAAAATATATTAGATTGATTTGTACATGGTATAATTACATATACCATCAACACTCTATAAATTTATATAATATATATGCATACATCATTCCTTAGAATTTGTACCTTCCCAGTTCACACGATCTGCCTTTTAAGAATAAAATGATAAAGAAGGAGGGGAAAATCAGGAGTAAGATAAAATATGTATATGCACTAGTTGGTTTTATATATATATGTATATGTATATATATATATATATATATATGTGTGTGTGTGTGTGTGTGTGTGTGTGTGTGTATTTACACATACATTTGTCCAAAGTGAATGTATTCATTAGATGTCACAAATGTCTACTAACAACAACAACAACAACAAATAGATCTAAACTGTAAGAAGGGGTTGGGTATATAGCTCAGTGACATGAGTGCCACCCTGGCAAGTGCAAGGTCCTGAGTTCAATCCCTGGTACCACAAAAAAAATCAAAACCAAAACAAAACAAAACAAAACAAAAACCTGTAAGGTGATATTGAATTCAATAGCTTCTGCACATCAAAGGAAAATACCAATAGGGTAAAGAGACAACTTATGCAAATGTGAAAAACTGCTAGCTATTCCTCCAAGGATTAATATCTAGGATATAAGAAAACTAAAAAAATTAGACTCCTCCCATATAAAAGTCATAAACAAAACCGGGCAATTGATATTGGTAATTATTTCTCAGATGTACAAATATCCAATAAGTACATGACAAAAATTTGCATCATTCACCATCAGAAAAATGCAAATCCAAACAAAGCAGAGATTCATCTGATGCCAGCAAGAGTGATTTTCACCAAACCCCAAAAGGGAAAATGTTGGCAAGATCGTAGGGACACAGAAATCCCCCACACCGTTAGCTGCAGTGTAAGCTGGTGAAGTCGCTGTGGAAATCATTGCAGAGATCCCCCTAAACCTGAAAATGGAAATTCCACTCTGCGCAGCTCGGCCTCTTCTCCTTATCTTCCCAGAGATGTAAAACGTCCCGTCACAGAGACCCTCACGTGCTCCTATTTATGTGAGCGCAGCTCTTACTGGCTAAGTAGGGATGTGACCTGCGGCCGTCAGCGGGCGGATGGGCAAAGAATACATGCTGCGTATGAACAGTGCAGTACACTGCAGCTGTGAGGAGGGTTTGGTTTTGTCCTTTGTAGAAAAATGGGCAGATATGGAGACCATAATGTTAAGTGAAATTAATCAGACACAAAACCTTAAATCCCACAAGGTTTCTCCTATCAGAAAACCCCAAAGTATAAATAATTTAAAGAGCAAGTAAAATGCAGACTATAGGAACGGGGAGACAGTGTGGCTATGGGAAGGGGTTCTGGGGTGGCGGGGGATGGGAGAGGAAGATGCTGTAGAAATGACGATGATGGGATGCGCACGTGTATCACTTCCCCCAGGATGACAGTAATTAGTAGGGACCACAAACACGTACTAATTAAAACAGGAACTGAAAAGGGGATTGGGAAGGACACAGAGCTTCAGATGACTGTTATATGCTTCTAGGTCATATTCCAGGGGCCACAGCGGGAAGCAGCGCTCCTTCAGGAAAGTCCTGAAGGACACAGCCTCTACTTCACATACATTAGATGTTTCTACTCTGTCAACGAATCCCTACACTCACTTTATTTCTATGTAGAGTTTAGCCTTCTCTGCACAAAAAGTCTTGCCAAAGTATTTCATACCCCTACAGACACTCAAGGCCAAATTAAAGGGTAAAACTAGTCTCTTTAGTCCCTTGCTTTATAGCTCAAACACATGATTCCAGCGATCTGTTAAATAATCACCATTCTGAGGACCTCAGGTGACCATCACATTCAGTGCCATCCCATGCTTTGTGTACCTAGTTGCTTTCACTGTCATAAAACTAATGTTTATTCTTCTTTGTAAATGTTACTACACGTAGAACACAGCATGATGGAAAGGTGAGGTAGACAAGATGACACATTGAAGAAGGTTAGAAAGGGACCAATACTGAGGAAAAGAAAAGGATTTTATCCAAAGTACTTTGAGGGTTGGCTAAAATATAGCACATTTTCTTTCACCATCAGAGTGTACAGTAATTATACAAATTATTATATTAATGTTACATCATAATACTTATTATATTACATATTTAGTCTCTTCATTGTCATGTTGGAACATGCACTCAAAAATAGTTATTCCCCTTTTCAATCTAAATATCAAATATTGATCAATTACAATATATCCTTTATGTTAGTATTTAAGAAACATGAGCACTAACAGTTCTATGCTGTGTTATACAATATTCTAGACAAACTTCATCACTTGGAGATTGAAAAACTGGCCTTTTCCAGAAAACTTGGCAAAATGATTATTCTGTACTGATGTTTTCTTTAGTTATTAATCAGACATCATCTCGCCTAATCTTCTGGTTCCCATGACTCTTGGGCCAGACATATATTTTCAGGTTCATTACATGGAAAGCATGTAGAAACTTTGCTACACTCTGCCCCTTCCAGAAATGTGACAGAACTTAGCATGGAGACTGCGCTCTTCTCTGTCTACACAAGCACGCTGGTTTTCCCACACCTGGTGCTTGTAGGTTCCAAAAGATAGCTTTCATCTTAGTGCTAATATTTCACTCAATTTATTTCATTTATTGACAGTAAACTTTAAAAACATTGAGTTTTTGTTTTACCTCCACAATTCTCACAAGCTGTAGGAATGATATAATTACAAAACATATGTGTGAAGTAAAAATTTTATAGATTACCTAATAATAATAACTCAGCTCATAAAGCAAGAATAATTCATCACTTACCACATAGAGGATTTTAAATTAACATCACCTGTCCATTCCCTTTGGAAAGCAACTACTCCATAGGATGACCCCCCTCAAAAGTTCTTCATTTTAGGGATAATTTTCAACCCATAATGACATAAAATATTAGCATCTTTAAAATAATTATTCCCTAAAGTTTCCCTTATTCTAATGAGAAACAACTTGTATGTTTACAACAAATTTAACTTTGGGGGTGTCTACTTAGCCTACTAGGATAGCAACTCTGTACTCAAAAACCGCACAGAAACAAGGATACATAGATGGAAGGTGCCTCAGGCACATGACTGTAGGGGCAATAATACACACAGATTGCTGGGAGGGTAACAGAAAAAAGAAAACATAGCTGAGTGTTGTTAAAGGTGAAGGTTGTCAGTAAAAGAGGAATCCTCCCACTAAGAAATAACTCTGCTCCCACTCAGTGCTGGAAGTTACCACTCCCTCTGCTAGGAATCAAGCTTTTCCAGTTCCTGCAATACAGCCTAATATGTTCCCAAATGTAAACTAGACAGAACAATGTGGTATCTGGAAGCCAGAGTTCACAATATTCCAGGAATTCCCAGGTTTATGTGTAATACGTGGTCTGAGAATTAATATGCATGACAATCAAACATCATATCTCATAACATGTTGCCCACGTCATTTCATTCATTTTGGTGATTGATGTTACTGAAAAGATATTTAAGGGATTCATTTATTAGAATAGTTTTACTTCATCAAATATTTATTGAGTATATTTTATATGGTAGTTTTAGTGTGTATTACTTAACTTGCTGGTCTCTTTTAATTTACATTACTATTTCATGAAGCAAGTTCAAAAATAACACTTCATAGGTAAGAAATTTAAATTCATAGATCTTAAGTAGATCACCTAAAATACATGTTAACAAGTTTAATACTGTGATCTGAAACAGTGACTGTCAAATTTGGTTTTTTCCTTTATCCACATATTTTCTTTATAATAATCTAAATTGAAAACCAGGCAGCTTTTAAAGTGATTATGCTGAAGATATTTTCAATGGCTAAGTAAGAATATCTCAGGTTCAGAGGCAGAGAATTAACATTAAGGCAGAAACAGGAGGTTGGAATTAGATAATAATAGAATGTACACGTGAAAATATCCCGTAAACAGGTAAATATTTCAAAAAGCAATACTTCCAAATAAGTCCTCCAAAACTTGATTGGAAAGCATTATTTAAAATGGATATTTTAAACCACAAGATTGGGTGGAGTCGCTCACAGGAAACCAAGATTGGAAACATGAGCCCACAGCAAATTGTATGGATACTTTGTCGTTTCAAAGATGTCCTGCCCTAAAGTGGCTCAAAGACCACGCACAAGGAATTATGATTAAATCCTGAAATGTTGGCCCCATTGAAACCACAAAACTAGAAGGTCAGGAAGGAGTGCAGGAAAAAACCACATGAGCACACATGGCTCACACACATGCAAACTCTGGAGTCATCAGTGACCAGCACATCTCACAACAGGAAAACTCTGTATGATGACTGAAACCAGGGTAAAAAAAATTCTTTCTAATTCCTCTCACCCTCAGCAAGTTCTACAAACCATAAATGCTCACTGAGCCTTTCCCCTACCAAATGTAGCATAAGACGGCTGCAAAAACCGCAATTCATAGTATTGGACTAACAATCATTTAGCAAGGAATGAATAAACCAAATGAAACCAAACTGAAAAACAATTTGATTAACATGTTACAACCATATTTTGAGGAAAATACAACTACTGAAATAGCAAATGAGGTAAAGGTCTCCTATGATTCTATCCACACTGCACTGCATACACTGATTCTGATTTTAGTTGAGTTGAGATCCAGTCTTAGGACACAGCAAATGCACCTCTAAGATTCCCCCTCACCAAACTCACATAAGCAGCCCAGTGAGTAACACTGGGAGATAGTAAGTGAGACACTGAAAATGTCTGGTTGTTCCCATAATAAACAGGGACATTCTCCCTGGAATGGAAATGGAACACAGTGCTAACTGGGTAGAAGATTGTTCACCTAAATCAGGGGAGGACAGTCTGGTGTTTGACCGCATTCTCCAGACACTTCGCTGATACGTCCAGGCTTTCACAGCGATGGCTACAGAGGAGTCGTTAGAGCTGCCTCCGGGGGCCCTGGCTGCTTACCCCTGACACAGATCCAGTTTCTCCCCGAGTAACTAAACGCTGTGCTTTCCAAAGAAACCACAACATGAGAATATTTAGTATATGTGGATTATGAGTACCATGTCCCAAGAATGAGAATAGGATTTTCTCTTAGCTCATCAGAAGACATTATCCCAAGACTAATGAACAGGTGAGGAATCTCACAGCAGATGTGAGGCAAACTCAGTATTTCTGTGTGTTTTTGAGAAAAGCCATTTTTTCATCCATAGCAGATTTTCTGAGGAGACCATAGCATCTGCCTGTAATATTGCCATAAGTTGAGATAGCCTGATAAAAATTGGAGCCCACATAAAAGAAAGCAGAGATAGAAAACAGGCACAAAACACTGTTCACCACATGTCGTACACTGTGGGTTCACCCTTTCCAAACTATTGCACTTTTATTTTTTATACCTCTGCAATATAATACTTTGAAACTCAAAATGCATCCTGGGCCAAGGATATAGCTCAGCAGCACAGCGCTTGCTTGGCAAATGTGAGGTCCCGAATTTGATTTCCAGTTCCAAAAAACAAATCCTAAAAACTAATATTTTATGAACAATTAAATCTTTCTTAACTCATCCCTTTCCTCAACCTAAAAGATGCTGATTTTTAATGTATAAATTATCTGACTTCTTAATTAGTTATCTATATTCCATATTGCTTTTGAATACTGACTTAGTATACTGCTGTCTTGGTTGCTTTTCTCTTGTTGCTGAGACAAAATACCCAACACCCAAAATGAAGGAAGGAAAGGTTTATTTAGCTTACAGTTTGTGGAGGTTTCAGTTCATACTTGGCTGTTTCAGAGGCAGAGTGGCACATGGCAGAGGGCAAAAATTACGGCAGCAGAGCACAGCAAGAACAACCAGAGGAGAAGGGAGGAATGGCTGCGATCAGCTTCCTTTTCTCCCCCACATTGTAAACAGCCTCCCCCACCCAGGGGGCGTGTAGCTCTCACACGGTCTCCACGCCCTCCTCTTCCACGGGCTCGGGATGTATACAAAGTAAGCACTCTGGCTTCCTGCTGAATCACTCAGTTAAACCTCCAGATTCCCCAAGTTGACACAATGTATCAACTGTAACATTCCACTCCTTGTCAACTTGGGAATCAGACACATTTCCTTAAACCAGTTTCCAGATACAGACTTGCTTATATTAGAACCATAATATTTTGCCCCCATACAATGAAAATTAAACACTTTCAACATTTAAAGGCACAAAATAAACATTACCATTCCAAAAGGCACCAAAAGGGTAATATAGAGCATAGGGACCAAATTAGTTCCAAAATCCAGCAGGGCTAACGTTGTGTCCTGTAATTCCACATTCAGCATCTGAAGCAACTTGTGGCACACTGTAAGCTCCAAAGAGCTTGCATGACTCCACCCCTATGGCACTTCTGTTGGTTACAGCCACCATAGCTTCTGCCTTAGGCTTGCTTTGCTCCCTCTTTGCAGCTTTCCTAGGTGATCCACGTTCCTGGCTTTTCTAAACTTCTGAGGTCTCCAGGGTACCTTTTGCTTCACACTCACATCCTCACACACTGCCCTCTCTGGGGCACACTGCCTGACCTCCCAGGCACTCTGAAATCTGGGTGGAAGCCTCTTTAATCTCAGAACTCTTGCATTTTCCTTGCTCCTAATGCCAGGGCCATATGGATGATGCCACGGTCTGCTGCCACCTGAAGCAGTAGCCAAACTTTCCTCTCTCTTGACCATAGGGGTTGAGTGCCTGGATCACTAGGCACACTGGATCCAATTCTGAGGAGCAAATTCTCTATGCCACCTCCATTCTGGAACCTGGTGTGGCCACTGCCACCGTTCTGGAACACAGTGCTCTTTAGCTTCCTTCTCAAGGCAAGGTCTCTCACCTTTACAGTTTTGAGGCTGCAAAGGGTGCAGACTTGCTGCTTGTAATGCCCTCAGGCCATCTTTTCCATTTTCTTGTTCCTTCATAGCAATAGAGATCACTTCAGCCTTATCTTTGTAGTCCACAGTTTTACTGGAGCTTCCTTTCTGGCCAAACTGACAACATTTTAAATCATCCTCCTGGGCTCTTTGCTTTTGATTTTCAATATAAATCTGGCTAAAAGCCCCCAGCAATAACCATGCCACTGCTCCAACATTCAACTGCCTTGAAATTTCTTTTGCCAGATTAATCAGTTTGCTGCCACCCTTAATCTCAATCTTATGCAAAGTCTCTGGACACAAGCAAAATGTAGACAAACTTTCTGCCAAGCCATAACATACATCATCTGTAGTCCAAAAACCAATGCAGTCCTTCTTTCCAACAGAAACCTCCAGAACCTGGCCTTTACTGGCAGGGTTTCTATCAGCCTTCTGATCTTCTGAACTCTGACCAGAATCTCCCATACAGAACAGATGAAGGTGTTCCAGTGCATCTCTTTCAGGTGACATCTCTGAACCTTTCCAAACTCTTCCCACAAGCCATTTCCAAAGACTCTTGAACCACATGGTCAGGTATAGTCACAGCAACGACCCCACTCCACTTGTACCAAATTTGTCTTGGTTGCTTTTTTCTTCTTGCTGAGACAAAATAACCAACGCCCAAAATGAAGGAAGGAAAGGTTTATTTAGCTTACAGTTTGTGGAGGTTTCAGTCCATACTTGGCTGCTTCAGAGGCAGAGCGGCATACGGCAGAGGGCAAACTTCATGGCAGCAGAGCACAGCAAAAACAACCAGAGCAAAAGGGAGGAATGGCTGCAAGCAGCCTCCTTTACTCCCCTCCATTGTAAACAGCCACCCCCACAGAAGGGGGTGTAGCTCTCACACAGTCTCCATGCCCTCCTCTTTGGCAGGCTCAGGATGTATGCAAAGTAAGCATTCTGGCTTCCTGCTGAATCACTCAGTTAAACCTCCAGATTCCCCAAGTTGACACAATGTATCAACCATAACACTGTATATGGAATTTTAAGAATTTAATTTTTCATTCATCATTAAATAACTAGTTTTTGCATGTGTTACTAGATGTAGCTGTATTATCATCTTCACTATTTTAACTTATTCCACTGTTTGATAGCTTTAGAAAGTCTTTAGCCATTATTCTGTCAATGAATATTGACTACTAGAAGAATGAGTTTATAACATTTTAAAAATTTCTTCTAGGAAAGCAATTGATAGTTGAAAGATGTGACGATATTCAGCTTTCTAGGATAATATCACTCTTTCCACAAGTAGAATGAGTCATAAAACCCACACACAGCTCTCCAAAGAGGGATGTGTATTTCTTAACCAATTTAGTAAGTTCCACACTGTAAGAAAAAGATTGATTTGAAGAATGCTCTGCTTTGTTTTGCTTTTACTGGGTGCATGCACAGATATGTAATCCCTAAAGCCCTGGGTTTATGTTTTTAATGTCAATTGATTGGTACCATATTTGAAATAAAATTTTTGAATGCTATATATATGTCCTAACAAAGAGCTTCTTTGAGACAGACTTACTCTTATGTATTAGATTACATTAAAATGTGGGACCTAGAATGTAAGATTTCAGGTATGATAACAGTTCTATTCATGAGAAATGTGTTCACAGAAATATTCCGTCTACTCTTACTTACTTACATTAATTAGAGACAATTTGCTGAGGTTCTCAGAGACATAACACTGAAAAAAATCTTAAAATACTGTATCAGTATAGAGACCTTTCTTTCCTAAAATACAGCCTCTCTTGAAAAGCCTAGCCAAGGTGGAACAGAATCTCCTACTTGGGAAGTGACATATCTTCTTTCCTCGCCTACTGATTTGTTACACAACTCAAAATATAAATGGACTACCTGAAACTTGTGCCTTAAATGAACTTTTTCTTGCAGATATCTTTGCCTATCAAAATTCCTGAAGTTTCTGACTTCAAACAGGATGTCTACTCAAAGATTGACCTTCATTCTATTTGTTAATTTCAAAATGATAATTGGGTGGTAGATACTTGCAGACATTCACCAAGTACCACTCCATGAGACAGATAATTCTTGGGGCCATAAGCTACCCTAGGGTGTCAGCAAGGGTGCATCTCCAGATGATCCCAGCTCCTGTTTCTGCCTCAGATGTGAGGAGGGCAAAACACATTCCCAGGGGTGTGCTGCAAGCTGCATTCGCCTTCACCTTCACCTTCCAACACAGTCTCTTGGTCCCCAAGGCGGATGCAAGTCTTTCATTATTCTGAATACTTGTTGCCAACACCATTTCCACACTAACAGGTGCTGTGACTTCTTAAATCCCCAGTGAAAACTTCTAGCAGCCAAAATATTTTGGCAAGCAGCTCCAGAGCTAAATCGTAATATTGATCTATGGAAAGTGGCTCCTACCAGCAGGGCCAGTTCCCTCAGGGTAGCAAAAGATGCTCTGAGGTCATTAGAGCACAGCCTTTTCCAGGTGTTTCTCTCGATCTTGTTTCCCAGCCAGGACCAGGCGCTAAGATCTCTCTTCCTTCTCTCTGTCTCTGAGTCCATGCCAACTCTTCCTCCACAAGAGCATCTTCCGGAGATGCCTGCTCTGCCCTTTCTCTCACTCACATCATAGTCATGGCACCAAAGTCATGTGAGACTTGTGTGTTCCTTGGAATTTCTTGGTTTTGATAAATGTGCCCCTTGGAATTCCTTTGTGAAGTGTACACAACTGTTTTTCAAATGCATTGTTGGGAGGCTTTTAAATAAAAACATTCTGAAGTTCAGCTTCAGCTTTCATACCCAGTCAATTTATCAGCTTGATCTGCTTGCCTTTGACAGGCTCAGGAGCTCAATGCCTGTTCTGTCCTTTCGATATTTGCAAAGACAACAAACCTGCATGGGTCTCCATCATGTCTAATCTAAATAATGATGCTCTTACCATCAGTCATGCAAAGTAAAGTCCTTATCACTTCATGGACCATTACTCTCAGAGGTGAGTGACCATCCCAAGCCACTGTGGAAGTACCTGTCATCCCAGCACTTGGGAGGCTGAGGTAAAAGAATCCCAAGTTGAAGCCCAAGTCCTATGTGGGCAACTTGAAGAAACTCTTTCTCAAGAAATTTAAAAGGGCTGAGAATGTATCTGAATGGCAGACAGCACCGCAAAAGGGGGAAAAATCTAATCCAATCCAACACAAGTGACGTTTCCAGGTGTAACCTAGAGAGAGCTCTTCACTCACTGCTTCACTTTTGTTTTCTTGCAGGTATCACACATTAAGCAGACTGAGATCCTCATAATATGAATGCTTAGAATATTAACCTCAGTTCCAACATGCAAGTACACGCAGGAGAGTCACAGCTGCAAATGGCAGCAAATCCATTCAGGACCAAGCAGGCTCGGATCCACACAGCAAATTAAGCTGACTGGAGTTTCTCTTTTTTTCCCCTCTCTTTTTTGACTTATGCTTTATTGATTTGAGGGATCCTTTCACAAATTTTAGTAAGGTTATCAAGTGAGGCTAGGATGACTCTGCAATAGTTGTGTGTGAGGACAGGCTTGTTGGGCAGACACCCCACAGGCCAGCGGCTTGTCGTATAAGCCAGTGGCAATGCTGGGACACAGATTAGGTGAAATATCCAGGAGATGGAGTCCAGCAGAAGGAGATAAGTCATCAGGAATGTGCCACTGCAGGACCACTGGGGTTGTGCTTGTGTGTGCCCTGTCTCTGTCTCTCTCTCCTTCTCTCTTTCTCCCTCTTTCCCTCCCTCCCTCCTCTGTCTCTCTCATTCCCAGATGACATAAGACCTCACACCTTGTCACAAAGGACCACTGACATCTTTAGCCAAGGTGTCCACCATGATGCATTCTGCCACTGTCCCAAAGCAACACAGCCAATCACCATGGGCTGAAGTTCCACAACTATGAGCCAAAACCCCTTTCCTCACTGTGAAGTTGATTATGTCAGGTGCTTTGTCTAAATAACAGTTGCTGTACAGATGCATGAGTAAACCCACACACGGTCTCATACATACAATCCTTAAGATATCTGAAATTCATGTTATAACATTGCCACAGAACAATGACCATTGTAAAGGGTCTAGAATAATCTCCCAATAAGATGTTGAAGCCAGGCATGGTGGCACATGCCTTTAATCAGAGCACTCAGTAGGCTGAAGAAGGAGCATTACTGTTAGTTCAAAGCCAGCCTGGGTTACAAAGTGAATTCAAGACCAGCCAGAACTGCACAGTGAAACCTTGTCTCAAAAAAATAAAAGTAGTTGGAGGAATATTTTCAGAACAGGGCAGACAACAAGAAAAAGAGAAAGAAATGCTGAGAATTTGGGTACTGGGTGGCTAAGTGTCTTTTCTGTTGCTGTAACCAAATACCTATTTCTAGGTACTTCGTAATGCCCACTATTAGCTCGAGGTTTTGGAGGACTCTGGTGAGGGCCTCAAGTCAGATAAAACCACATGGCATAGCACATGTAGGAGACAAAACAGGAAGAAAGACGGGTTTGGGCTTGCTCTTCTCAGGACAGACCACTGTGCCAGGGCCTACTTCACCCAGTGAGAGTGCAATTTTCCCCACGGGGGACAATTATTACCTTGTGACATTATTACCAGACATGAGGCCCTTTCTCTTGAAACTTTTTCGCCTCTCACTGATACCACGCTGGGGCCCAAGTTTCCAGCACATGAACCTGCAGGGCCATGACCAAACAAATGCACTGGATCAATCTAAAACAGTCATGGGACAGATGGCTAATGAGCTGTTCATGCCTGGGCATCATGGATACTATAATTACCCATCCTGGTCCTCATGAGCATTACCAAATTGACCTCCCTGGACACCTTCCCAGCAAGCTTTGCACCAACAGAAATCGGTGTAGGGTTTCTAGCTACAGAAGAACTAACAGTTAATAATAATTAATCACAGAAAAGTGCATACACACCAGCATGCAAGGAGATGCCTGCTTATCCGTGAGATGTGGCGCATGTCAGACCACTATGTGAGGTGCATGTCAGACCAGTCATGTGCAGGCCCAGTTTAATTCCTACTGCATCATTTTGGTTCCTCAGATCTCTAACCACTTAGGTAGCTGCCCTCTGGGATCAGAAACTGTCCTCCAAACAACAGGAGCTAAAGGGCCAGCAAATAACAAATAATGACATTGTAACCAAAGTGGCCCTCATAATCTCAATCAAGAAAACTGACTGGAATGGCCTCTGCTGTAACAGGTACAACAGTGCAGGGCACGAATTTTGTTAATTCTAGGAAGAGCTGGAAGCAAATGCAGTACTTGGTATGTGATGGAAACCGAGACCCCCACATGGAAACAGACTAGATCTTCTGACAAGAGAGAAGTCTTTATTGGGGGAGGGACAGAGTAGCAGGCTACCTAGCGGACCAATGTAGCCCTGAGCTGAGGAAAGCGTGGGCCTTTAAGCTCTTTTTTATGGTGTCTGTGGGGTGGGATAAGGAGATGTCTCTGGGCCAGAGCAGGCCAAGCCCTGAGTGGTGGAGAGGGCATTCAGGCCAGAATAGCCAAACGGCGGGAGTTTCCCAGGTAAGAACGACCCAAGCAGGTGAACTGCCAGAGCTAATGATGGTGGGGATAGCTTTTGCGGCTGAGGGGAACTGAAGTGGAACAGGTAAGGGAAGGAGAGAAATACTAAGAGTTAAAGTTTTCCCACAAGGGGGGTGAGGCTGGCTGCCTTGTGACTTATCAGTATGCAATCAAGAGCCAAGGGTGCTCAAGACTGTTCCTACTACGCCCCTTTGGTACCTGGAGGAATTCCACATTTGGATTGTTATGAAATCTACTCGCAGAGAGTGCAAAGTAGACCATTTCTAAAACTCGTCAGTGCAGCACCATTCACATATTTCAGGGCAAAATAAAGAGACAAAGACCCTTAAACTGAAGGGCAAAGGGAAAACTAGTACTAAGAGTTGACGTTACATTTTTTAAAAAGTAATTGGTCGGACGTGGAGGTGCTGACCTGTAACCTCCCGCACTCTGGGAAGCTGGGGCATCAGGGTCGCAAGTTCAAGCCCCGGCCAAACAACTCAGTGACTTGGCAAGACATTGTTTCCAAAACCTAAAAAGTAAAGTTTAAAAAGGACTTGAGATATAACTCAGTGTAGGGCCCTGAGTTCATTCCTAAGACCACACACACACACACACACACACACGGGGCAATCGATCACATCTGTGTACAAATAAGGGCCTACTGTCAATATAAATGTTCCTATAAACTCTTAGGACAATCTAATTTCCCAAACAGTTACAAAAACACACTCCCTGGGCCTAGCTCAGGTATGACCATCCTTAACAGAGATTTCCTAAAATTTAGGACACATATTTCTTTAGTTACTGATAGTACTGTAAGATTTTTGCATATTTTGGCTTCTTATATGTCACTGACTCTGAATTAGGTGACTCTCTTGACAATTAATTTCTTGGTATCTTTACATTTTGAGATCTTTCCTTTTTCAGTTTATATAATCAAATTTATCAATCTTTTCACTTTCCAGTATAGGCCATTATTTTAAATTGAGAGTTATGATCTTTATTCTATCTCACAGTATTTGTAGAATTAATTAAGTAATTAATTTTTGTATGGAGTTTGAAACAGTCTACTAAAAATTCCATCAACAAATCAATAGTATTATTATCTTAGTCACCATTCAAGTACCAGGAACCTATTTAAATATGCAAATACTAGAATAGGCCACGGAAACATAACCTTAAGTGCTTTACCAAAAAATTACATTATGTGCACTAAGATAAAATTACAAATTCCTTGCAACTTAATGTGATTATACCAAGTGATTTTCTTTTCCCCAAATTGCAAAGAGACCAAGATGTATCACCTGGTCTGTGAAGTTTCAAAAAATGAGTAAGAAGAGGGCTCATGGTTGTGAAAGTACTAAACCAAGATGAACAAAGATTCTTTTTCTGCAATATCCACATGCTAGTAACCATACACTAGATTTTTCTAAGTAAAATTAGTACCCAAATTAGTAAATCAATTTGTGTATTTGCTTGTAACAGAGTTATATAATCTAATTAAATCTTTGTTCTTTGGCATTCAGCTAAAATAGTATTAGTCCAGTGTACTAAAGTAGTACTGTTATGATTACTCCAGGCTCCAACTGGTGCTTCCATTTCTGAGAAATATAAAAGAGAAAATGGAATGTTACTTCGTTTCAATCACTGGTTTTATGAGGAGGGTTTGGCAAGTGAAACAGCTTACTAAGGATAAGATATCATGAGGAGTGGAGGTGATTCACTGTAGGGCACTTCCCAGAGTGTGCAAGGACCTGCCCCAAACCCCAGCACCACAAATATCAAAGTAACACTAAGAATAATAACAAAAAGAGAGAACAGGAGTCAGGCGAGCACAGAGAACACCCCCCTCAAAATTTCCACTCTCAACAAACTAGAAATTTGTAAGATTCATGGCATGTAAAAGACAACCGTAAAAAGCCAGGCCATAGAATTTTATTTTGTTTCACTGTCCCTAAGAAAGGAAAATATCTGGGGTTGGGAAGGGAAGGAAATAGCAATTTGATAAGATACATGCGTCTGCACAGGTCAACACTGCCTCAGTTTCATCTGTGAATCCAGCCGCTACTTCCCAGCACATCTAAACTACCAGCCTTGTTGATGCAGGGAGCATTAGGTACAGATGCAGATTCTTTCATTTCTTCCTTAATTTTTATGTTTATCTGTTGGAATGTTAACCAAAACAAACGAAAACTGATGTAAGTCGCTTCAGTTTTCCTCCAGAATTAAACATATTGTCTCCTGGTATTACGATATATTTTATTGAGTTTGTTGAATTTAATGACTTAACCCTATGCTATAGATTGTTTTTCAGTTATGATGTTATTCTTTAAATAGGTGCTCACATTTGTTGTTTCACTACACATGAACATTTTCTTTTAAGCTAAGGGTAGCCATTCACACGGCTTCTTCATGAACAAAGTTTGCCATGTAATATAGGGATACTTGGTATAGTTGGGCCAGAACTACAGTCGATGAAATGCTGAATACTCTCTCTCTGTAGCATCTGCCCTACATGTCATGTAAAGTAGTAAATCAAAATTTCCACTTAGATCCTGTCCTAGAAAAGAGAAACTGTGAGGCATCAGAAAAGATGCCTTCTAATTTTCTGAACTGATCCCCAAGTTAGGTGCGTATTACATAGATTACCAAATATCAAAGCAGACCAGTAGATATATAATGGACATCAGCAAAATAGGAAATGGTAGAGATTCTACAATCAGAACAGCAGAGAGGATCTAATCCTGAGCAGATAGCAGTAGGGTTAAGAATAACAGAGGGACAGTCCTTCAGAGGAAAGATGAGCATCGAAGATAGACAGGACTTTATCCTAGTATTTCATCAGAGTTTACCCTCTGTACCCTGACTGGCTGCAAAATCAATTATTTCCAAATCAGACAGGGTACATATGATGGATCATGAACGAAGAATCACCCAAGTTCTGACAGCCCAAATGTGGGGAGATCACAGTTCTGTGTTACACCTTGTCCTAGAAACATCAGCACTGACCTCATAAGATAAGAAATTTGGGTAGACTTGTCTTGTTTCTATATGTACTTTAATTCCAATGCCTGTGAGCAGAGAGTCTTTAGAGAGAGACTATAGCCACAGAGCACACAGGAACCCTGGCCACTGTACCATGACCCATCATGGGTGGAGAAGCTCCCTTGCAGATCCCCATTGCTAGTAGGCTGTCAGCACACAACTTCTCAAGTTAATCTTGACTACAGAAAGTAAAGAAAGTATGTCTTGTAGATTACAAATCTTACCTATGTTCTTATAAGCAAAGAGATGACTTCCAAAATATTTTCATGTTAATTTAACTCGAAGATGAATCCCATGAGTCCAGGACAAAGAACCCAGGCTCCATTCTGTTGTGGTCCATGTGTTTCCTCCCTGGTGGTGGTTACGGGATGTGTGGCATTTGTTTGCAGCAGCAAGCACTCTGTGTGGCTGTGCCGTCTGTGGTTCCTGCAGAGGCACTGAACGACACAAGAGAGGTCTGAGAAGAACAGAAGTCACTTCCTTTAGTTCTTGAAAACATTACAGAAGAAAATTGTCTCTGTACTCCGTGAAGTGCCTCTGAAAGCAGTTCTCTTCTCATTGTTCTTTTTTGGAAGTTTAAAAAAAATATGTTTTGTATTGATGCACTGGACATTTATAGTAAAAGTTTGCAGGTGCTTCTGGCTTTCATCCTCAAGAGAGAGAAGAAAACCATCACTCCAAAGCTAGTCCCAAAGGATGGCCAATGAGCTACCTAGTTGATACACACTAAAAGTGAAAGTGTTAGGGAAAATTAAACTTGAGGCCATTCTGTTGTTGCAAAAACAGGACCATAACAGAAGACGCACAGCCCCAAGGCACTTGGAAGGCAAAAGCTTTACTCATGCCAGCCAGCTGGGGGAAAATCTGTTGCAAATTACCTGCCTTGTCTTGGGGCTAAACTGTCACTTGCTTTTTTTTTATTATTTTAAAAGTAAAAGAACAAAACATACCAACAAACAGACACAAAGTAGCACAAGAACAGCACAATCGAAACTGACTTACAGACAAGGTGACAAGGAATCAACAATGGCCGTTGCACTACATATTGATAACTTCCAAGTGTACACTCAGAAACATAGATATAGACATGCAAAATTGATCAAACAATTAATCATCAACTATTCCTTACAATAAAGTGACCCAAGTCAGTAGTACAAGCATACCAGACATGCTGCATATACATACATACCCACTCACATTTTTTAATATAATTTTTCTTCCC
>PVLD010026726.1:0-21786 GCA_004027595.1 Dinomys branickii | reverse complement strand
AGAGGATCAACTGTCTGACTAAATTTGCATGTCTGTATATGGGTCCATACATCTACAGTTCGAAGATATCAATGGATAAAGCAACAACTACTGTTGAGACCATATCACCTTGTCTATAGATTAGTTGTGATTGTACTATTTTCTATGATAATGGGTGTCTGTTTGTCAATATGTTTTTGTACTTTTATGTTTCTAAAATTAAAAAAAAAGTCAAATAAAGTAACATGAGAAATTAAAAAGAAAAAAAAAGTGACAGGATCATGAAGGCATTATTGAGGGCAATGGCAGCTTAGGTGAGGCTTGCTTGAACGGAGTGGATTATGGATTATAACCTTAGGCACTATTCCTTGTCCCTGTTCCTTTCCTCCTTGTCTCTTTACCCTTATCTCTGCTTGCTCACCATCATGAAGTGAATAGCTCTGTGCCCACCACCTACCACCATGAAGTCTCTACCTTACCGTAAGCTGCAGCAATGAAAACAGCTGTCCATGGACTAAAACCTCTGAAATTGTGAAGTAAATCTTTCCTCCTTTGTTTTTGTTGCTTCCTATATGTATTTTGTGAAAAATATACAGGGACAGAAAGCTGACTGATGATGATTCTTGAGTAGGTTTTGCTTGTTTGGGTAAAGCATAGTCATTACGTGGGGAAAGTCTCCACATCCATCTACCATCCCTATCATCTCCCTGGTCTTCCCCCAAGGCGGAGTCTTTAGCCATTTAACTCATTTAACACATAGTCATCTGCGGCTTTTCACTAAAATGGGTGTTCTCCACTATACAAGCTATGAGGAATTCAAGGAACCCTACTGGATCACCAGAACTCAGGAAGGTTGAATTTGGGCCACTGTGGGAATCTTCCTCTCCCCCAGAGAATGAGGATTGACGAAATAATTCCTGGTCTCTGAAGAACTTTAAGAACAGACAGCTAATAGACACAGTTCATTTCATCTAAGACAGAATCAAAACAGGTAGCTTAATTCCAAACACTTTCTTGAATAACAATGCTTTTAAGGCTTACTTCTGCATAAGGAATTGTTTGAATTAAACTGATTTAGGTTTAAGATCCCATTCAAGGTTTTAACAAAATGTGGTGAACAAATGTCGCTTTGATCAAGCACTAATGGTCCTATACAGTTACCCTTAGGTAAGGAAACACACCTTGTTTAATTTAGTCCAGGCCTTGTCCTACAACACTGAGGTCTTGAGGGAGTCCTGTTTCTCAGAGCCAAAACTTAAGTCAATTAAAATTTTCTACTGTACTGGAACAACTTTAGCAGGTCCCATTTTCCTAGTGGTACTATTTTCAAAAGGTGAATAAAATTTCTATATTTTACAAGCTAGTAAAATAATGTACCTAACAGCATTCTGAGGTATAAGTAAATATACATATGTCCAGGGGCAACCACTGTGCATTTCACAAGAAGGAATGAGAGGAAGTGTTCTGTCTCTTCAGCAAAGAGGGACCTTAAGACTTTAACTCTGTTTTAAAGAGGGTGATTAAAAATATTTAAAATAAGATTTCAATGCTATAGAAGAAATATGTGTTTGTGGTATAAAAACTTTAAAAATTCAGGAAAGTATTACATACAAAACTCACCCTTAATCCTCCCCACAGATGCAGCAACACATTATTAATAGGACTTGAAAAAAGTACTGTAATTTAGTGACAGAGTTAGTCTGGTTGGTAGGAAAAAATATTTGAAGAAAGTACACTTAATGCAGAAAAAGAATAATAAATATCTACCATTAATATATATTTTTAAAACCTTTGGTTTAGATAATATTCCATAAATGAGGAATTTTTTAATGATTTTCTGTTAGCATGCTTATGAATTATCCTATTTTTATTGTATTGCATATGAATATAAGAATAAAAACAATAATAATGACCATTTGAGTCTTTACAATTTGCCAAGCACTTATTTAACTCCAAAAGATGGACAAATACTCCTAAGAATACTAAGCTATTATAATAATAATCATTAAGACAAATTATTAAAAATATTATGTTAAGATCCTAGAAAAGCTCTAGTGCATTTCCCATGGAACAATCACCAGAAAGGCAAAGAAAGCATATATACTTCTAGATCTCATTGGGATGTGGAATGTTCACTTTGCCTTCATGTGACGCCCCTAGATACATGTCACACTTGTACACTTGTTCTCCTGTTACCCTGTTGACTTCAGTTTATAGACTCAATTATTGAGCCCTCAAAGTGTGCCTCCTCCAGGATGTCATCTTATGACATTACAGTGTTCTCAAACTTGTGTTTAGTTGGGGAGAGGTAACATGCCATCCTTTTTTCCTGAGTTCTGAATCAGTTGACAAATAAGGGAGTCAGATTATGATTAGAATGTCAGTTTTATTGCTGGTAAAGCTGACTGGCAAAAACAGTTTTTCTCTACTTTCTAATGCTTTTTCCTCTTCATTTCCACCTAGTTCCACCCAGCCCCTGGGAATGTCAGAGAACTCAATGATTCTGTCTTCAATATCGTATTACTTCTAAAATTCATGGAAAACAGCAGAAATTTCTCATTCACAGGAAAAGGATGTGACGTCCTCCCGTGTCAAAATATGCCACCTTGGCATAAGGATTATTCTGAGCTGAAGTGCGAAGGCCTGCATGGCTCTTGAACTTTCTGGGGTGAGGACCATGAAGGACATCAAGAAGGTGAAGAAATGAAGACAACACACAAAAAGCTGGGAACCAGTGGAGCCCTGTCTCTACCTGAGAGGAAAAGGAACTGCTCAACCACACAGTGCCTAGCAACCCAGTGTGGATTGCCTTGGGTGCCTGGTGTTTTCTGGACTGGAATAATTTGTTCATGTGGCTTGCCTCTGGCGCTCTTTGTTCTTGCTCCAGCCCCACATGTGTGATCTTTCTCAGCTTCAGCCGTTCCCCACACTGAAGGAAACTGAAAGGGAGCAGATATAAGAAATTTCTTTGAATTAGTTCTTTGATTTCTGTTTTTTTTTTGTTGTTGTTGTTGTTGTTGTTTTTTTTTTTTTTGTGGTACTGGGGATGAATTAGTTCTTAAAAAGAGCAAATACAGTTGATAAAGCCCTAGCCAATCTTATCAAACACAAAAAGGAAAGAACTCAAATTCATGCAATAAGGAGTGAAAAGGATGAAATTACTACAAATTCTATAGAAATTCAGAAGATCATTAATGCCTACTTTCAAAATCTTTACTCCCACAGGACAGAAAACTCAGAAGAAATTGACAGATTCCTAGATATGTATGAATTACCAAGGTTGAGCCAAGAAGATATAAAAATCATGAACAACCCAATATCAATTCATGACACTGAAAATGTGACTAAAAACTTATCGACAAAGAAAAGCCCAGGCCATGATGGATTCACAGCAGAATTTTACGAGAAATTCAGAGATTTCATACTAACGCTTCTCAAAATCTTCAATAAAATTGAAAAGGAAGCAATTCCCCCTAACTCATTTTTGGAGGCAAGAATTACACTGATCCCATAACCAGAGAAAGACCCAACCAAGAATGAGAACTACAGGCCAATCTCCCTGATGAATATAGATATAAAGATACACAATAAAATACTAGCAAATGGAATACAGCAAATCGTCAAGAAAATCATACACCACAAGCAAGTCAGACTCATTTCAGGAATGCAGGGATGGTTCAATATTTGCAAATCAATTAATGTTGTACACCATATCAATAGAGCCAAAGACAAAAGCCATATGATCATCTTACTAGGCACAGAAAAAGCTTTCGATAAAGTCCAACATGCATTCATGATAAAAAGTCTACAGAAAGCCCCCCAGGGTACTAGGTACCATGGCAACCCTGCCACACCACGTGGCCTCACTTACCGCACAAAGAGGCTGTCCGAGAGCAGTGAGTTACATAGCAATATGTGAACTGTATCTCAGAGATATTACCAGAAAGAGAAACAGAAAACAAAACTACCTTTAAAAAAATGTTCGTTCATACTCTGGTCTCTCTTCAGATCAAATAAATCTTTCACCTTTTTAAAAATTTTTTCTTTGATTTCTGGGAAGATGGTGACCAGGTAACAGCAGAGAAAGATCCTCCCAGAGGATTGCCACCCAGATGCTGGAATATCACAACATGAGAAAGACAAGGAGAGAAGTGGGTCCCCAGTCCCAGGAAGGATTTGAAATGAAAATTGAAGACCGCAGAAAGAACAAACAAGATCTCTCCCAGAGGAAAAGCTCAGGAAGCCACCATGGTGCAGTTAGAGGACGAGGAGGAGGAGAAAGAGGGAGCCACCACTCCATATGCACCCTAGGCCCACTCCCTCATTCCTACACTTGCAGTTTCAGCTTCAGAAGCCCTCACTTGTGGGAGCCCTCTGACTCAGCCAGAGGAGAGTGGAATGCCAAGAGCTGGACCAAGACTGGAGCAGAGAAAGTGCACCCTGGAAAAGAAGCAGTGGCAGTTGGGAGGTGTTTTCGAACCCCTCATGATGATGAAAAAGTACAATAGCCACTAGAGCAGAATGCCCACTCTGCTGTGACCCATTCTAATCAGCATCCTGAGGCAAGGCGGAGACAAAGCAACCAGTACACAGCCTGCTACACCCAGCTCTGCCCCTGCCCCAAGGCTACCTCTCCCCTGTGAAAGCAACTACCAGCAGAAAAGAGCAGAGAGCAGTGGTAGTGACCCTTGGGCCACAGTAATACCCAGGGATCCAGCCAATAAACAAATAGGAAATGGAACACAGCAATAAGAGAGAGGAACAGATGAAGGTGAGACAGATGGCCCCACACCCTTCACACTCCAACACCAAGCAGGAAGCATGAGCTGAGTTACAGGCTTCAGCTCTCACCCTGAACTCCTTCTGTGAGCACCTTGAGATTTGGTGCCCCCGTACCTAACATGTGTTCCTGACAACAATGGGCTGAGTCCACGGGTTTCAGAACCCACTCTAAACTACTAATATGAGCACCAAGAGGGACTTTATACTGCTTGCATATATGAACCTTGTATGAACACATAGCGACAAATTATGTGAAAAGCAGCATTTGTGAAGACAGAGATGACAACATACACTACACAGAAGATCTGAGAAACTCCTCCATTTGTCTCCTAGAACTAAAAACTAAACTTAGTACATGCCCTGGACTACCTCAGTGAGCACAGGTGGGGGAGACCTCATACCACTTGTGCCCAGCATCTTAAGTGCACCCAATACCCAGCTGTTTAAGGGGTGGGGAGCAGCAGCACTGGAGACCAAGAGGTGAGAGAAGGCACAGACGTGGAAGTAGGATGCAGACTCAGTCCTCTAGCTGGGCGGGGATAGCCTCCAAAGAGTTATAGGTGGCCTGCAGGGAGACACTGGTGGCCTATGAGGGGACCGCAAGGGCCCTGGCAGGGAGCTCAGCAGCCTGTGGGGAGAATGGGGTTCCCAGGCTACATGAAAATTCTGAGGACCTGGACCAGGCCCCCAGGCACACAGCAATGGGGCAGAGCCTGGTGGTGCATGGGGCAACCCTGTGGATTCAGCTGGGCCCCCAGGTGCACCACATTGGGATGGAGCCTGGTGGCCCATGGAGCAACCCTGCAGATTCAACTGGGTCCCTGGGCGCACCACATTGCGGTGCAGCCAGGTAGTCCATGGGGCGATCCCAGGGCGTGGAGCGATGGGGCAGAGCCTGATGGTGTACAGGGGTGACCCCACAGACTTGACCAGGCACCCAAGGACATCAAGGGCCTGTGAGTAGGTTCCGATCATAGTGTGCTTGGGCCCCTGCTATGTACCATCTTTGAGTATGGGTGTTTATCCACTTAATGCCATAGTAATTAGTGTGCACCCATGATTGCTGCAGCATAATTTGAAGCAGCCATGTGTCTTCCAAATGTGAGAGTCCAAGGTAATGAATAAAACCAAAAAGTAGTTATTATCAGAGGGAGGATGACTGACTGGGTGGGAGAGCAATGGATGAGGGTGGAGAAAATTGATTGATTAATCGTATATGCCTTTATTTATATAACTGAGTAACAAATGCAAAGATAACATTGTGTAATACAGCATCCATTGTTAATTCCCTATTCTCTATAATTTTGTATTTCCTTTATTGTTTTTGTGTTATTCTGGTTTATGTCTATCTAGCTGTTGAATTGTCTCCATTCTTTTGTCTTTAAAATAAAAAGAAAACTCCACAGAAAATAGGGATAGTCTTTACCTCAACCTGATAAAAGCCACCTGTGACAAAGCAAAACCCAACATCATATGGACAAAACTGAAAGCTTTTACTTTAAAATCAGAAACAAGACAAGGATGTCCACTGTCACCACTCCTGTTCAGTATAGTTCTGGAAGCATTATCCAGAGCAATTAGACAAGAGAGAAATAAAATGAATAATGATAGGAAAGGAAGAAGTAACACTATCACTATTTGCACATGACATGATACTGTCCATGGAAGACCCCAAAACTCCACAAGATGATTTCTTGAAGTAATTGACAGATTCAGCAGTGTAGCTGGATACAAAGTCAACACCAAAACATCAATAGCATTCCTATACACAACAAACAGACAGAGAGAGAAATTAAGGAAACCATACCTTTCACAATAGCATCCAAGACATTGAAATATTTAGGAATCAAACAAAAGAGGTGAAACATCTATTCAATGAAAACTACAATGCTCTGAAAAAAAGAGATCAAAGAGGATTTCAATAAATGGAAAAATATTCCTTGCTCATGGATAGGAAGAACCAACACAGTGAAAATGGCCATACTACCAAAATTATTGTATAGATTCAATGCAGTTCCCATTAAACCACCACTAGCATACCTCACAGATCTAGAGAAAACATTCCTTAAATTCTTCTGGAACCAGAAGAGACCCCGAATAGCAAAAGTAATCTTGGACAACAAGGACAAGTCAGTGGAATCACAATCCCTGACCTGAAATTATACTACAAAGCTACTGTAATAAAATCAACCTGGTACTGGATAAAAAGCAGACCAGAGGATCAATGGAACAGACTGGAAGACACAGACACAACCACAAACACACTCTGCCACCTAATCTTTGATAAAGGGGCCAAACCAACTCACTGGAAGAAGGATAGCCTCTTTAATAAATGGTGCCAGAAAAATTGGCTTGTCACTTGCTTAAGAGTGGAAATAGACCCAAGACTATCACCATGCACCAAACTCAAGTGAAAATGGATCACAGATCTCAATATTAAAACAGAAACATTAAATCTATTGGAAGAGAAAGTAGGTAAAAATCTTGAAGACACAGGGGTAGGCAAAGAGTTTATGAACAAAATTAAATCACAAGGGAGACACTTCAAACAACAACTGGGAACTCATCTTACGGAAAAGTTTTTGCACATCTAAAGAAATCAACAGCAGAGTAAAAAGAAAACCCACAAATTGGGAAAAAATCCTAGCTGGTTGTCCCTCAGACAAATGTCTTCTATCTAGAACCTATAATATAAAGAATTAAAAAACACAAACCTGCCCAAATTCAAAGATCCAATCCTAAAATGAGCATCTGAGATGAATACACACTTCTCAGATAAAGAAATTCAAACGGCAAGCAAATACATGAGAAAATGTTCAACATCATTAGTCTTTCAAGAAATGCAAATTAAAACAATGTTGAGATTTCATCTCACCCCAGTAAGAATGGTTAGCATTAAGAAATCAACCAATAACAAATGCTGGCTAGGCTGTGGACAAATAGGAACTCTTCTCCACTGCTGGTGGGAATCCAGACTGGTGAAACCACTATGGAAATCAGTTTAGAGATTCCTCAGCAAACTAGGTCTAGAGGTCCCACTCAACCCAGCTATTCCCCTTCTGGGTATTTTCTCAGAAGATCTGATAACATCATATCACAGTGATACATGTGCCCCCATTTTTATAGCAGCACAATTTGTAATAGCTAAATCATGGAAACAACCCAAATGTCCATCCACTGAGGAGTGGATAAAAAAACTGTGGCATTTTTATATAATGGAATATTACTCAAGTATGAAGAAAAACTTGAGGCTTTTATAGATAAATGGTCACAATTAGAGACTACTGACATGTCACTTTATTGTAATGAACAGTTACTGATTAGTTGTTTGATCAATCTTCCATGTCTATATTTGTTTTCCTGAGTATACACTTCAAGGTTATCAATATGTAACACAGCAACCATTGTTAATACCCTGTCACTTTGTCTGTAATTCAGTTTTGATTGTACTGTTCTTGTGCTATTTTGTAAGTGGCTGTCTGCTTGTTAATGTTTTCATTCTTTTACTTTTAAAATTAAAAAAAAAAAGAAATGTCTCTGTCTTCTCCCATTTGCCTGAAAGCAGATGTAAAGTAGTAAAAGTGGACAAATTAACTACCAGAGATAATTCTTTCTCTTACCATTCTAAAGAAGATATCAGAGGGACCTATACTGTAAACCTTATTCACCAGCCTTTCCTTTTGTCTTATAACTTTTCTACAATTTGCTGCTCTTTGATAAGATGCTATTTAAACCCAGGCTCTAACCATTCCTCTAACTCCTCATGACTGAGTGCTCCTATGTGTATATGAGATCCATAAGCTAGTAAATGGTTTCTCTCTTGTAATCTGTCTTTTGTATACAGGATGCAACCAATGAACCTAAGATGGGCCAAGGAAAAAGAAAATATTTTTCTCCTACATGGGCTAAATGCAGAATGCTAGGAAAAGAGGGAAACTTTTTTCCTGATAGCCTATATCTAAAAGCCTAGCAAAAGTTATTAATTACATTTTCTGGGAGCTGGGCACTGTATTGGAGAGAGAGTAAAGAGTCTAATAAGTACAAAATTTTGGCTTCATAAGATTAATTGAGTTCTGGATGGAAGGTGGTGATGTGTACACAATAATATGAATATACTTCGTGCCATTGTATTCTTAAAAATGATTAAAATGATATATTTTATATACTGTACATTTTACCAATTAAACATTTTTATTTTTAAAAAGGAAGGAAAAAGTACATGGATTAAAGCATGGCCATGAAGACATTATAGGTTTACCATGTCAGGACTATGCAGAAATCAAATAAAATGGCATCACTAGATCCAGATTTGTATCCACACTCATGAGAAGCAGAAAATGGTCACAGAAACTTTCATTTGGTGACTCACTCTCCAAGGACTGTACAGGGGTGAATAGAAGATATAAATGACGCTACCTGCTTCAGGGGTGAGTGAATGAGAGGACAAACTTAGGTTCCCAAGATGAGCAAGGAAAACAGCATCCTCAAAAAGCGTCCATGGAGACAAAAGGTGGTGAGGAAATCACCATAAATAACACTTTTTCTTCGGAATCAGAGCAACACCTGAAGCAGAACATGGATGGACATGGATGAGCATGGATGGGCAATGGTCATACTGAGAAGACAGTATGCTTCTTCCTTGCATGTGGTTATGTTTCAGCCCAAGAGCCCATCTTTCTCCCTCAACTATGACATGGCTCTGAGACCACTCCAGATGGAACCTGAACCAGTGACCTCCCCACATAAAGACATCCATGACAACCGCTGCACCATCTGGGGCTCATAAACCACATTCTCTCTTTTCTTGGCTCTCAGGCTGTTCAAAAGCTGCAGGGCAATATTTGAGACTGCCCCAGTGTACTCATGGGCTCTAATTTGGAACACATTTCCACAAAGAGAGGCAGAACAAAGCACAAAAGCACTAAAGTTCAATTTACATTCTCAGTCAGTGAAACAAAATGGAAATAAAAAACAGTTGTGAGGGAATCATTTATAACTAAACTATGGCTCCAACAGTGCCTTTTCTTAATATCGTAGAAGAAAAGACATTTTTAAAGCCACCAGAAAAAGTTGAAGTGACCAGAAAAGGTGAGGTGAAGGATTTCTATTTTAAAAATTTGTTTTGAATTAAAGTGCTAATGACTGTGATTTCCCCAGCCCCCCAATTTGGCAGCTCCAAGGTTATTTCAATATTTCCTGATTGAGAATCTCTTCTTTCTGTTGATATCACTACCCCAAAGGACACCAGTGCAGTCCTGGGAAATCTCTTCTGTCACAGTCATGAAATGTGCAGTGTTTTGTCACAGTCTGTCCAGACCTCTTAGATAACCACAGAGCTCCTATGCCATCATGTTCTTCTGACTTCCAAGTACAAATCTGCCATCATAAGTTATGTCTGGCTGTTGGTGCCAAAAACAATCCCAAGTAATTATAGGTGGATGTAATTTCAGTCACTATGTCAACACCACAGCTGAGAAACGGTGCAGAGAGCCGTGCCACATTTTCATGATTACTAGTGCTGTGAGATGGTAGTGATGCATGAAGGATCTCCCTGACTTCAACTTCCAACTGGATCCCATGCAGTTAACAAGCAGTAAAACTAGAAGGCAACTTTTCACTCCACATCTTACACATTTTCTGCCAAACCAAAAAGTGAAAATTCTAGAAATGTGTAAATGCTAGTGGTCACATGAGACCACCCACATCTCCCTGAGTACCAGCTGCTCTTGTCACCATGCATTTGACCTTGTTGTTTTCTTCTTTTCCACTGGTGAACCAAAGTATATCTGAAATATTTCTGAGTCCCCATGTGAAGTTATCTTGCCCGTTAAGTATTCCTTTTGTCAGATCTTTCCCACTTTACAACCATTTGTTTACAGGCTTGTTTCTCCTCTCCCACTATAAACTTCCAGAGGAAATGGAACATGTTGGCTAGAATTCTTAGCCCAATGTGTGGTGTGTAGTTGTGTACTGGGTGGTTTGTTCATTGTTTACCAATGTTTAATGCTCTAATTCCTACTAAGGTCAATTTTCAAATAAAAATGCTTCAGCATCTTTGTTTTAGTGTAATTTTTATAAATATATCTGCTAAAAAAATCTGTCCAGGATTCTACTTAGATATTGTGTGAGATGGTTGGAGGCAAAATCTATTAGCTTCTCTAGGTCCAAATTCATTAGCCCATTCCCTTTTGCCTTTCTGAGGAGAGGGTAGACTAGCTAAGGACTACTTTTCCAGGATCCTTTGCTGCCACCTTGCCTTGAGATTCAGGTATGGCCACAGGTGCACCAGTGAAAGTCCACTGGGAGGCTCTTTAACAAGGAAAGGTGTAACTGCGGCTTCCGTGTTCCACTTCTGCTTCAAATGACTGCTACAGTCACCTATATCTAGAAGACATGAAATGTGAGTCTCATATCCATCCGCTGAGAATGCAGGAGTCCTGAGGGTATCATGAAAAGCTGAACCTTCCAACCCTTCATCGTATAAGCCATTTTTAGCCAAGTGGAAACCTAATATCTTCACACTTTTGTTTCAATAAGAAATTATGGAGCAATTAGGCGTAAATACACAGGTTGACCAAAATTGAGAACAAATAAGAAAACAGATGTACCTCAGAGTTCATAAGTCTATTTGAGAGTATTATCCTATTCTTGTGTCTTTCTATGTTTTTTTTTTTTTCTGGTATGACCTCCCAACATAAGGCTGTGCACATATTTTTCTGAGCCTTATGAAATGGATTGTTGCTTTCACAACACTACCTCTGACTATTTGACCCTACACTTCCAAAATTAAAGCATAGCTTTAGATGATCAAAACCTTTGTATCCTCATATCTCTAATATTAAGTAATGTAGTATTTGCATAGAGCCTATACACTTTCTCCCATCTGTCCCGGCCTGCGGGTAGTCAACGAAGGCTCTAGAGAGGGGGAGTTGGATTATAGGGAGACAAGAGAGACACGAGAAATGGAGGCAAGACAAAATTCTGATCAAGCCTTGTTTATTGAGCAGAAGTCTCGGGTTTATATACAGTGCAGGAGTGGGGATTGACGTCAGTGGGTAACTAGGCAACGGGGGGAGGTCCAGACATCACGCGAGGGTGGTCAGAGCATCAGGCGATATTACATCATTACAGGAAGTTGACCATATATAGAGATCTATTATATAATTACAGGAAACTAACCATACATGGAAACTACAGGAAACTAACCATATATGGAAACTGAAACTAAATTCTCAAGATGGCTGGTGCTTTACAAAATGGATGCAGACCGCAGGTCTCTCAGCAGTACAAGATGGATGCAGACCGCAGATCTCTCGGCGGTCTCCCACACCCATCAACACATCTTTAGATTACTTCTAATGTCGATTAAAATATAATGCTGATGGAAATAGTTGCTTCACTCTATTATTTAGGCAATGATGAGAAAAGTTCTATAGTGTTCAGGATAGATGCCTAACTATGCAGTACCTGAACAAGATGCAAAGCAAACAGCGCTCAACAAATAAATCCTGGAGAGAGACAGACCAAAAATCTGTGAAAGACAGAAGGCTTTCACACTGTGAGCTGTGTCACACAGCATAAAGCCTGGTGCATGGTACATTTAAGTTTTACTTTTTAGATCTTTCTAGAATTTAAAAAGCAATTTCCCATCTGATGCTTGAATTCATGGATAAAGAATGCATGTGAACAGAGGACAGGTATATATTATTCTCATTACTATGACAGCATTATCACACCTGACAAATTTAATGGTTCCCAAATGTACCCTAATGCTCAATCCAATATCTAAACTTTTTCATTGTTCTTTGGTTTTCTAAAACTAAGATCCAGTTCCTTTTGTGATTCATAAATGTAATGAATGGCTTTTCGCATTATTGTGTGATGTGTGCCTCCCTCAAACCTTATTACTTGTTGGCCTATTACTCACCTGATATGAAAAAATTAAAGTGAAAATAAAAGCAAGGCTCTGATTATTGTCTAAGGAATGACATACATAGGTTATATGCAAATACTATGCTTTTTACACAGGGTCTTGGACACTTGTGAATTGGGTTTCCTGAGCAGTATTGAAAACAATCCTTGAGGATACAAAGGACACTGTGGATAAACTTGTGTCATCTGCTGTTCTCCTGTAACAACTCTGTAGATCTCTGTCATGCTATCAGGCTCTCTGGTCACCATACAGAAGAGTACAGGTGGAAAATCTGCAAAGACACAAACAAGAAGGCCCCCTGACCACTTTGCATCATTAAAGCACATTGGAAATCCACAGCCAAACAAAGAAATGCAGCAGAGGTGTGGAAAGATATGGAGACAGTAAGGAGCCCCATGGACCAGGCTGCCTTTCATCCATCAGCATCACCAACCCTTCCCTCTATGGTCTTTACATTGCAAGGGAGCCAGGAACCATGGCTCCCAAAAGTCCCTTCCCTGGGTGGCTCTGGGACAGTGACTATCACAAAAGACACTTATAAGAGATAAAGAAGACAGAAGTAGAGAGGCTGGAATTCAGAGGCGAGAGAACACAGGTATGATATGAATTATGTGGTTTTTTAGGTTGCTATACACACCATTCACCTCACATCTGCTGAAAGTTTCCAAAGATTCATGAAAATTGTGGAAATTTTCTGTAAATCTCCCAAGAATCACCTCACTTACTTTTATAGTATTCCCCCACATTTCTTTTTTTACTTTTTATTTTTAAAATTTACTTTAAAAAATAAAAGAAGGAAAGCATATTAACAAATAGGTATCCATCTACAAAATAGCACAAGAACAATACAAGAAATACTGAATTACAGACAAAGTGGTAGGAAATTAACAATGGTTGTTGTATTACATATTGATATCTTCAAAGCAGTTTCTCAGGAAAATGGAGACATGCAAACTTGAACAAATAATTAATTGTTAACTAATCCTTTCAGTAAAGTGATAGAAGCCAGTGTTACAACTATTTTAGCTATCTTGTATGTGTGTACACACACACACACACACACACACACACACACACACACACACACAATTTCCCCTTCTTTCTTTTCTCTTTTCTCTCATCCCAGTTGCTCTTTACTTTTGAGCAGTATCTTTCCATTTCACAACGTCTATCATACCTCTTATTTTGTTTCACTCTTTCAGGTTCTTATACTAGTGAGAAAAAAATGCTCCTTACACATGGAAGTCTGAGTTTGGTCACTAGTTGTGACCCTTATCTGTAAAAGCCTCGAGTTTGTCTTTCTTTATAGCTGAATAATATCCCATCATATAAAAATACCACAATTTCTTTACCCAATCCTCAGTGGATGGATTTGGGTTTCTTCCACAATTCAGCGATTACAAATTGTGATGCTAGAAAACATAGGTGCACATATATCGCTGTGATATGATGTTTTCAGATCTTCTGAGAAAATACCCAGAAGGGGAACAGCTGGATTAAATGGGACCTCCAGACCTAGTTTGCTAAGGAATCTCCAAACTGATTTACATAGTGGTTTCACCAGTCTGCATTCCCACTAGCAGTGGAGAAGAGTTCCTATTTCTCTACAGTCTTGCCAGCATTTGTTATTGGTTGATTTCTTAATGATAGCCATTCTTACAAGGTTGGGTTAAAATCTTAATGTTGTTTTAATTTGCATTTATCAAGTGACTAACGATGCTGAACATTTTCTCATGTATTTGTTTTCCACCTATATTTCTTTATCTGAAAAGTGTTATATTCACCTCACATGCCCATTTCTAGATAGGGTCTTTGAATTTTCTGGGGCTGATGCTTTTTAATTCTTTATATGTTCTAGACAGAAGACATTTGTCCAAGGGACAGCCAGATAGGATTTTTTCCCAATTTGAGGGTTTTCTTTTTACTCTGCTGGTGATTTTGTTAGATGTGCAACAACTTTTCCATAAGATGAGTTCCCAGTTGTTGATTTTTTGAAGTATTTGCCTTGTGGCTTAATTTTTGTTCATAAAGTCTCTGCCTAACCCTATATCTTCAAGATTTTTACCTATTGGCCCTAAATCAAGGCCAGCAGTTTTCTGTAGCTGTTGGTTTCAAGCAGGAGGCTAAAGAGGTATCTTTCTATGGTCTGTTGGCCATTTCAGAACTTTAGAAATGTAATGGTCAATTCATTAGAAAGAAACAAATAACTAAATAAATTTTATGAGAGGACTTCAAGATGGCGACCGGGTAGGCAGCAGAGAAAGAACCTCCCAGAGGAATGCCACCCAGACAAAGGAATATAGGAATGTAGCAACGTGTGAGACAGAAAGGAAAGAGGTGGGTATCCTGAACTCAGGAAGGATCTGAAAGGGGAATTGAAGACTAAGCAAAACCTCTTCTGGAGGAAAGGATCAGAGATCCGCCATGGCTCAGTCGGAGAGAGAGGAGAAGGAAGAAGTCACCACTCCAAACACACCCTTGGCCCACACCCTTGATCTGGCTTTCACAGCTTCAGCTTCGGAGACCCATGCTCACGAAGCCTCCCGACTCGGCCAGTAGAGAGCAGAGTTCTGAGAGCTGGTCCAGGGCTGGAGAGGGGAGGGCACAGCCAGGAAAAGAGGCCATGGCGATCAGGAGCAGTTGTCGAATCCAGTGTGAGAATGAGAGGTTGCGACAGCCACTGGGGCAGAGTCCCTACCCTGCAGCAACCTTCCTAATCAGCGCCTGGAGAGAATCAATGCAACTAGTACACAGCCCACCATGCCTGGCTCTGCACCTGCCTCGAGCCGGTGACCCCCTGCCTCTCCGCTGAGTGAGCCGCTACCAGTGAAGAGCAGTGGGGAACCTCGGTGGCAAGCCACAGCAGCTCCCAGGGATCCAGCCGAGGAGCAGACAGGGGCTCCAGCACCGCAACAGGAGAGAGATGGAGATGGAGGTGCATTGCGTGGCTCCATACCCTTCTCACTCCAACATCAGGCAGGAAGCACGAGCTGGGTTGCCACTCAGCTCCCACCCTGAACTCTCTCTGGGAGCACATTGAGTCTTGGTGGCTTGAGGAAGCACCGCCTGTTTCTGGCAACAATGGGACGAATCACGGTCTTCAGGACTCACCCCAAACTATTAATGTGAGCACCAAGAGGGTCTCCTTACAGCTTGCACATATGAACCTTGCATGAACCCATAGCAACAAATTAGGTGAAAAGCAGCAGACCAGGAGTCTGAAAAACAACAACATACTCTATACAGCAGACCCGAGAAAATCCTCCAACTCTATTCTAGAACTAATCTTTAAACTCAGTTCATACCCTGAACTAACACAATGAGAACGGGCTGGGGAGATTTCAAGCCCTTATACCAAGCATCGTAAGTTCGTCCAATGCCCAGCTGCAAGGGGTGGGGAACGGTAATACTGGAGATCAGGAAGAGGGAGAAAGAGAAGAAAGGACCTCTGGCATCAAGGCAACGGAACAGAGCCAAATGTGTCACTGAGAGGGCCCTGACTGGGGCGCGTGCCCCACAGCTGCTCCGCTGTGGGCCCCGCAGCTGCTCCGCTGTGGGCCCCGCAGCTGCTGTGCTGTGGGCCGTGCTGAGGGCACCCCACAGACTGGACCCGTCCCCATCCATAGCATGGTGATGGGAAGGAGCCGGGCACTTCGCTGTGAGCATAGATGCTTTTCCACCTCTGACCATGGCAGTTTGTATACACCCATGTATGTTATAGTATAGTCTGAGGCAGCTATATCTCTTCCCAAGGCGAGAGTCCAGGGGTATAGATAAACCCAGGAATACATTTATTATCACAGGGAAGATGACTGAATGAGGAGAGGTAGGGCAATGGAGATGAGGGAAGAGAAAACTGAATGATCAAGTGGGCCATCTTCTGTGTAACTGAGTAACAAATGTGAAAGTAACATTATATAAGACAGCATCCAGAGCTAATTCTCTTCTATGTTTTCTATAATTTGTATTTCCTCAATCGTTTTTGTATTAACAGAAGTGAAGATAACTTTATATTATACAGCATCCAGTGCTAATTCCCTACTATCCTCTCTATAATTTGGTATTTCCTTTAATGTTTACGTGTTAACTAATGTGAAGATGACATTATGTAATACAGCATCCAGTGCTAATTTCCTACTATAATCTGTATAATTTTGTATTTTCGGTATTGTTTATGGCTTATTCTGGTTCATATGTCTCCATTCTTTTGTCTTTAAAATAAAAAAAATAATAAAAAAGATTTTTACCTAAATTCTCTTCCAATAGATTTAATGTTTCTGTTTTAATATTGAGATCTGTGATCCATTTTCACTTGAGTTTGGTGCATGGTGAGAGGCTTGAGTCTATTTTCACTCTTCAGCAAGTGACAAGCCAATTTTTCTGGCACCATTTATTAAAGAGGCTATCCTTCTTCCAGTGAGTTGGTTTGGCCCCTTTATCAAAGATTAGATGGCTGAGTGTGTTCATGGTTGTGTCTATGTCTTCCAGTCTGTTCCACTGATCCTCTGGTCTGCTTTTTATCCAGTACCATGTTGATTTTATTACAGTGGCTTTGTAGTATAATTTCAGGTCAGGGATTGTGATTCCAGTGACTTGTCCTTGTTGCTCAGGATTACGTTTGCTACTCTGGGACTCTTCTGGTTCAGTTGAATTTAAGGGATATTTTTTCTAGATCTGTGAGGTATGCTAATAGTGGTTTAATGGGAATTGCATTGAATCCCTACAACGATTTTGGTAGTATGGCCATTTTCACTGTGTTGGTTCTTCCTATCCATGAGCAAGGAATATTTTTCCATTTACTGAAATCCTCTTCGATCTCTTTTTACAGAGTACTGCAGTTTTCATTGAATAAATCTTTTACTTCTTTTGTTAGGTTGCTTCCTCAATATTTCAATGTCTTAGATATTTTTCTGAAAGGTATGGTTTCCTTATTTTCTCTCTCTGTTTGTTGTTTGTGTGCAGGAATGCTATTGATTTTTTAGTGTTGACTTTGTATCCAGCTACAAGGCTGGATGTGTTGATTAGTTCAAGTGCCTTCTGGTGTAGTTTTTGGGGTCTTCTATGTACAGTATCCTGTCATTTGCAAATAGTGATAATTTTACTTCTTCCTTTTCTATATTTATTCCATTTATTTCTCTCTCTTGTCAAATTGCTATAGCTAAGGCTTCCAGAACTCTGTTGAATGGGAGCAATGACAGGGGACATTCTTGTCTTTTTCCTGATTTTAAAGTAAAAACTTTCAGTTTTTGTTCATTTAGTATGATGCTGGCTGTTGGTTTGTTGTTGGCTGATGGCTCTGATCAGATTGATGTAAAGACCATCTGTTCCTGTTTTCTGTAAGGTTTTATCTTGAACGTGTATTGGACTTTGTTGAAATCTTTTCTGCATTTATTGAGATGATCATGTAATTTTTGTCTTTGGCTCTATTGATATGGTGTATAACATTAATTGATTTGCAAATATTGAGGTATCATTGAATTCCTGGAGTGAATCCAACTTGGTCTTGGTATATGATTTTCTTGATGATTTGCTGCATTCTATTTGCTAGTATTTTATTGAGTATCTTCATCTGTATTCATTAGGGAAATTGGTCTGTAGTTCTCTTTCTTGGTTGGGTCTTTCTCTGGTGTTGGTATCAGTATAATACCTGCAGGAATGAGTTAGGGAGAATTTCTTCCTTTTCAGTTTCATTAAAGAGTTTGAGGAGTGTTTGTATTAAATCTTCTCTGATTTTTTTATAGAATTCTGCTCTGAATCCATCAGTCCCTGGGCTTTTCATTGTCGGTAAGTTTTTAATCATGTTTTCCTTTCTGTTTTTGACAAGGCTGGCTAAGGGTTCATCAATTTTATTTATGCTTTCAAAGAATCAACTCTTTGATTCAGTTATTTTTTGTAGTGTTTTCTTCATCTCCATTGCATTAATTTCTGTCCTGATCTTTATAATCTCCTCCCTTCTTTGGGCTTTGGGCTTGACTTGTTCTTTTTCTAAAAGTTTGAGGTGCAGCATTAGGCTATTTGTTCTCTTTCCATTTTCCTTATGTTTGAGTAACAGCTATAAATTTCCCTCTGAGGACTGCTTTCATTGCATCCCATAGATTCCAGTACGTTGTATGTAAATTTTCATTTGTTTGTAGGTTTTTTAAAATTTCTTCCATAATTTCTTCTTTGACCCATTGGTTATTCAGGTGGTCTTCAGTGAGTTTCCAAGTGTTTATGGAGATTTTGGAGTTCCTTTTGTCATTTATTTCCAATTCCATTGCAGTGTGGTCAGTTAATATGCATGGGATAATTTCAATTCTTTTGCATTTAGGTAGGTTTGTTCTATGGGCTAGAATGTGGTCTATTTTAGAGAAGGCCCCATGTTTGGCTGAGAAAAATGTGTATTCTGATATTGTGGGGTGGAACACTCTGTATACATCTACTAAGTTCATTTGTTCACAGGTTTGGTTCAGGTCTGTTATTTCTTTCTTGATTTTTTGTCTAGTTGACATGTCTCTTTGCATCAAAGGGCTGTTAATGTCCCCTATTAAAATAGTGTTATTAATTATTTGGGTTTTCATGTCTGTTAAGATTTGTCTTATGTAGTTTGGTGCTGTGATATTTGGTGCATACATGTTTGTGATTGTTATCTATTCTTCTTGCAGTTTTCCCCTAACAAGTATGTAATGACCTTCTTTATCTCTTTCACTTGTTTTCAGTTTGAAGTTTACATTGTCTGCAAACATAATAGCTACTCCTGCTTTTTTCTAGCTTCTTGTTTCATGGAGAATTGTTTTCCATTCTTTGACTTTCAGTTTATAGATTTCCTTTTGAGTAAAATGTATTTCCTGGATACAGCATATTGTGGGATTTTGTTTCGTAATTCACTCTGCCAGTCTGTTTCTTTTGACTGGTGAATTGATGCCATTTACATTAATGATTATAACCAATATGTAATGGCTTATCATTATCAGGTTATTTATTTTCTGTTGGTTTTCTACTTTTTGAATTGCTTGCTCTGCTTAAAAGTTCCTCTCAATTGTTGTTGTTGGAACTCTGGTCATTTTTTTCTATCTCTAGCATATCTTTTAGTACTCTTTTTAAGGTCGGTTTGGCACTCATGAAGTTCTTCAGTTGCTCTTTGTCGTCAAAATATTTTATTTCCCTGTTAAATTTGAAGGATAGTTTTGCAGGATACATTAATCTTGCTTGGAAGCTCTTTTGTCTCAGGACCTGTAATACTTTGCTCCAAGCTCTTCCTGATAGGATAGTTTGTGTTGTGAAATCTGCTGTGATTCTATGGGTTTCCTTTATAGTTGATCTGTTTCTTTTCTCTAGCAGCTTTTAATATTATGTTCTTTGCTGGATATCTAGGATCTTGATTATTGTATGTCTGGGTGTAGTTTTATTTTCTTTATGACTAGTTGGAGATGCCTCATTTACCTGTATATCAGTTTCTGGTTCCATGCTGGGAAATATTCTGCCATTATTTCTGCAAATATTCTTTTTATCTCATTTGTATTCAATGACTCTGCCTCCTGTTTCATTGACTCCTATCAGTATTATTTTATTTCTTTTTGCCTCATCTTGCAGCTGTTGAAGTGATTTTTCCTGGTTCCTTGTTGATTTTAAGAGACCCTTTCTTTCATGATTGCTAGCTGCCATACTGTCTTCAAGATCTGAAATTCTACTTTCAGCTTCACTCAAGAGGTTTTGTCAGCCTTCAGTGGAAGTTTTGATCCTCAGGATATCTCTTTTGATCTGTTTCTTCAGTTCTAGTTCATTCCTATATTGTTTATTTCATGTTTCCATGAGTTGCCTATCCTCATCTGTTTTTTAAAATACGTTTCTTCTTTAGAAGTGCTCACCAGTTCTTTCATTATTATTGTCATTTCATTTTTTGCCTGACGGATTATTTCTGATCTGATGTCTTCTATGGCCTGATGGACTTGTTTCTTTACTTACATGACAATTATTTCAGCAATTTCAGGTGCGTGTTTACCAAGTTCTCCTATGTCGATGTCTCCTGCACTTGTTCTGAGTGGTGGAATTCTGAGATTGCATTTTAGTCCTTGTCTTGTCATGTTTGATGCTAGAGGCACAACACTAGGTCTCCCTTTTCTCTGGCATCTTAGCAAGGGTTGCTAGTGTCCCTAGTTTTCCTGGTCGTCAGGCTTAAACTCTCAGCGTCTGCTGACATGTGCTGTTTAATCTGGTGTCTTCTAGCAAATGAAGAAATGCACCTAGTTCTCCCAGATCTCAGATGTGAACTGTGATGTTAGCCAATGGCAGACCATCTGACCCAGTGTCTCCTTGCAGCTCAGGGCACAAGCATGACCACAGGCTGCACTGGTGGCACAATCCTGGATCAGTGGTCCTGTGTCTCCCAGAAGTTCATGGTGAAGGCAGAGCCCAGACACAAATTGAAGGGTCAATAGTTCATAAACCACCTGATTCTGTGTCACTAGGCAGCTCAGGGTGCACCCAGGATCCAGATGCAGACTGCACCGATGGTGATCATGGGCTGCCTGTTTCTGTGACCTACAGGCGATCAGGGCATGAAAAAAGTCCAGATGAATACTGTGGTGCAACCAGTTCATGCACTGCCAGCTCTAGTACCTCAGGTGGTGCGTGGTGGGCCCAAATGCGAACTCTCATGTTAGCAGTTCCTGGGCCTTCTGAGTCAGAATCTCCTGTCTGCACCAGGAGCACACAGGGTGGAGACACAGTTCCCCACATTTCAAACATTGTGTTAGCCTCTAATCCTTTATTCAGTAGTAAAACTTTCAATAAAAAGATACAATGGAAAGTGGAAAACAAAGAATGGCTTTTTAAATCTGAGAAACCGAGAGGACTCCGGGGAAGATGGCGACCAGGTGAGCAGCAAGGGAGCGAACCTCCTTAATAAACACCGCCAGCTCGAGACAGACTTGGCGAGCGTGAATGCCGGGACCTCGGCTGGGAAGTTTAAACTGGGCGTATTTCTCTGAGATGCCGGGGGAGATGTGGTAGGGCGGACCAGGCTGCCGGGGGAGATGTGGTAGGGCGGACCAGGCTGCCGGGGCGAGACGTGGGAAAGCCCCAGACGCTGGGAGCCAGGGACGATCCCTGCG
>PVLD010026725.1:0-21786 GCA_004027595.1 Dinomys branickii | reverse complement strand
CTATACTATAACATACAGGGGTGTATACAAACTGCCATGGTTGGAGGTGGGAAAGCACATATGCTCACAGCGGACCGCCCGGCTCCACCCTGTCGTCCTGCTATGGGTGGGGGCGGGTCCAGACCATGTGGCTCCAGCATTACCGTTCCCCACCCCTTGCAGCTGGGCAATGGGTCTCCGAAGCTGAAGCTACGAATGCTGAGACGAGGGCGTGGGCCAGGGGTGTGCTTGGAGCGGCAACCTCCTCCCTCTCTATCTCGTCTCCCTCCAACTGCGCCATGTCAGATCTGAGATCCCCTCCTCCAGAGGAGGTTCTGCTTAGACTTTCCAAGGGTACATCTCTCTTCTTTCCAAAGATTTTGAACATGAAATCCTGACTACCGTTGATCCCAATGTGAGTTTATCTGTGAGTAGAATCATATTATATTTTTAAAAGTACATCAGCATATTGCTTTACAAGACATTTTTGTTACTGTGTACATGAAACCTAGCTTAATAAGGTGTAGATTATTTCTATAAATCAGTAAACACTAAATACATCAATATATAAATGAGTGTCCGTATGGCAGTATATACAAATATGTATATGCATTCTGGAAGCCATGTATCTAAATTTTTACAATATTTTGACAAGGGCTTGTAACCAAAGTTATTCTGGATAAAACTCTGTTTCTTGATATATTATGTAATATCTTAGTCTACCTTTTCTGAGAATGTGATTTTAATACAAACATTTTTAAAAAGGAAATTTCAGATCTTAGTCACAGAATATTAGGGATGAAAGAATGGAAAAAAATTACAGTTAATGAAAAGTGTATTATCACATTTCTGAACTCTGTAATCCTGAGTAGTAATTCTCTTTTGATTGTGGAAGTCAATGGTGAACAGAATCATCTTGTCCTGAAAGGTCTGAAATCTGTACAATTTCACATCAGCTCTTCTCAGTCCTTGAAGAATGTTTCAAGGGCAGGACTATAAGTAGTTTTTGGGTTATACCAGCCTTCACATTTTAATCTTTATTCTCAACAAAGTAATCCTCAAATCTGGACCCAGACATGTATAATCCCCAAACTCCCAAATGCCAAACAGTCTGTGTATGTTCTCTTCAATCTCTTTTTACTCAAGACTACAATTTTAAACATAAAAGTTTTCTCTCATTGGTAACTAGGTTAATTCTTAGACATGCAAATTTAAAGACTATTGTTCCTTAGAATGTTTTCTTGACTTTTTTCCCAGTGGGTTCATTGATGGCAGGACACATTTATTCTCAACCAAGTAAGCCTCAAATCTGTGCACGGACACCTATCATCGCAAAACTCAGGAAGATCTAAAGTTTTAGAGAAGGCTTGGCACTTTAGCAGATTGGTGACACCATCTCTTTAATAAAAATTTAAAATAAAAATAAGGATAATATATAGATTATTGCAAAAATTTTGTGTTAAATGACCTGTACTGACAAAAACAGTAAAGTCAACCAAACAAACAAATATACAGCAACAACAACAACAAAATCTTTCGAGAAATTTGAGGAAACACAGATGCTTTGTATGTGCCCTCTTAGGGCTTGGCACTAATAGCTTGTCACACCAGCAACACAAGACCCAAGTTCTCTGAATGATCCCTAAATTACCACGCATTAAAAAATGTAATAGACTGAGAGGTATGTCCAGGTGTTCCAGAGATTGCTTCCATCTTGAGAAAAAGAAAATAAAAGAATATTTCCCAGTAATGTGGACCTCATGTTTTGAGCTTACTTATTTGTAGTCATTATTGTTCTTTAATTTCTTGTTCCTGCTGAATCATTAAATAGGACCATAGAGAAAAATATGAAGGTTGATTATCCTTTGAACTGGATTCTGGAACATGTAGCAGATTAGTAGAGCAATTTTCTGTGTTTCTAAGGGGATCTTTGCAAATATGATTGACATGTAGGTCAACAAAATGAGGTGGAAAGACTACTGTCTTGGTTACTTTTCTCTCGTTGCTGAGACAAAATACTCAACACCCAAAATGAAGGAAAGAAAGGTTTATTTAGCTTACAGTTTGTGGAGGTTTCAGTCCATACTTGGCTGGTTCTGAGGCAGAATGGCAAATGGCAGAGGGCAATTGTTCATGGCAGCAGAGCACAGCAAAAACCACAAGAGCAAAAGGGAGGAATGGCAGGAAAGCAGCCTCTTTCTCTCCCTTACCTTGTGAACAGCCTAACCCACCCAGGGAGCATGTAGCTCTCACACAGTCGCCATACCCTCCTCTTCCACAGGCTCAGGATGTGTACAAAGTAAGCACCTTGGCTACCTGCTGAGTCACTTAGCCAAACCTCTAGACTCCCCAAGTTGACACAATGTATAAACCATAACAACTATATTTCCATTTCCTTATTTGGAACTGTTGTATTGTTTTTACTAGTTCTGTGAAGAACGCTGTCAATATTCTTCTCTACATTGCTTTAAATCTGTATATCATTTTTGGTAATAGGAACAGTTTGGTGAAATTAGCTCTATCTAATCAGAAACCAGGGACTCCTTTTCTGTTTTCTTATGTCCTCTTCAATCTCTTTTCACTTAGGACTACAATTTTAAACATAAAAGTATTTTTAGTCTTTGGTTAGATTAATTCTTAGACATTCAAATTTAAAGACTCATTCATTAGCATGTTTTCTTGATTTTTTTCCCCCAGCAGGTTCTTCACTGTTGACATACAGGAATATTTTTGTTTATTTTGTATTCGATTTTGTAATGTGCTCCTTTGGTGAATTTGTTTATTAGTCATAAGAGTCTTCTGGTGGAGTTTACTTGCTGTGGCTCATGTCATATGCAGTTAGGTGTAATTCTATTTCTTCCTTTAGTATACACATATCCCATTTATTTCCTTCTCTTACCTGATTGCTCTGGCTAAATTTTGAGTACTCCATTGAAAAGAAGCCATGAGAATGAAACAAATGTGCCTTTTTACTGATTTTACATGACATGATTTTAATTTTCTCCACATAGTAAGATGTTGGCAGGAGGTGTATTACAAATGGGTTGGAATCACTTTGAGAGAAAAACTCTTTAATTATTTTCATCAGAATTTTATCATAAATGGATGTTGGCTTTATTAAAGTCTTTTTCTGCATCTATTGGGATGATCATACATTTTTTTGTTTTGGGTTCAGTTTATGTGATATGTGCATTTCTTCTTCACATATGTATGTGGAAACAACCTAACGTCTCTGGGAGGAAGCGAGCTTGGTCATGATTTATGATATGTATAATGATCTGTTTTTAATTATGTTGTTGAGGATTTTTTTATGAGATTAGCTTGGAATTTCATTTCTTAAAATTACTTATCCTATTTTGGTAGCAAGGTAGATTTTGCTTCCATGAATGAATTTGGCAAAATCCGTTTAAATTTGTGCACAAGTGTGGGGAGCGTTGGTATTAGATCTTCTCTGAAAATATGGTAAATCCTTCTGGTGTTGGGCTTTTATTTGTTGGTGGGAGTTTTGTTACTCTGTTATGGTCTCAATTTCACTTCCTATTAGTAGTCTACTTAGGATTTTATATAGTCTTCATTCCATTTTGATAATTCATGTATGCCTAGGGATATTTCTATGTTTTCTAGGTTATACAATTTAGAGAAAATAAGTTCTCAAACTAAGTTTTTATAATATTCTGGATGTTTTGTAGCATCCATTGTGACTTCACTTTTTAAAGATGTCTAATTGCAATGATGAGAGATTTTTATCTTTTTCTTTTGGTAAGTTTGTCTAAGGGTTTATCAACCTTTTCATCATCTCAGTGTCTGTTTTGTCATTTCTTCATTGTTATGGTTTACCTCTGATATGTCTTTGTTGAATTTTTGCCTACTTGCCCCATCTATTCACAGCAGTTGGTTATTGAAGCCCCCTACTTTGACTGTGTTTTTGTCTCTTTGTCCTTTTATATTCAGTTTTTTAATGAAACTAGGTGCAGAAATATTTGGTGTGTATACATTTCACGCATCTATCTTGTCATTGAATTACTATGCTTACTGGTATGCAGTGGCCATCTTTGTCTCTTCTGATCAGTTTTTGCTTAAATTCTGCTGTATCTGAAAATAAAATATCTACTTCTCCTTGCATTTTTAAAGTCTGGTTCTTGAAGAGTTCTCTTTTTCCAAACTTTAACGTTCAGTGTCTATGACACTTGGATGAGATGTTTCTTTTGCAGGCAACATGTGGTTGGATTTTGTTTTGTGATGCAGTCTGTTGGCCTGTGGCTTTGATTGGAGAGTTGAGACCACTGGCTTTGAGAATTATAATTTTAAAGGACTGACTACATTTTGTCACTTTATTTTTTTCAGTTCTGAATTATCCTTTTCTCCTTCTGTTTAACAGTTTTGCAATTAGATATATATTTTACTTTGGGCTCTTTGGTGCTATTGTCCCTCCCTACCATTGTGTAGTGTCACATTCAGTATTTTCTGCAGGGCTCGGTTGGTGGTCATTTCTTTAGAGACAATTTTACATGAAAAGTTTTCACTTCTCTAGCAATCTTGAAGGTTAATTTAACAGGATATAGAAGTCTGGGATGGTATATGTTTTCTTTTAGGGCTTATAAAACTTTACTCCAAATTCTCTTGATGTGTATGTTTTTTGCTGAGAAATTTGCTATTATTCTGGATGTTTTGCCTTTGCAGGACAGTTTATAGGATCCTTTTTTATTTTTTAACAGCTTTTAGTATTCTCTCTTTTTATTTTATTGCTAGAATATTGTTATCCAGTATCAAGGACAGAGTCTTTTATGACAGTGGCTAAGGGGTTTATTTGTCTCTTGTACTAAAATGTTTAATCTCTTCCTGGTCTGTTGAAATTTTCTGCCACTCTTTCAGTTATTTTATTTTAATAACACTATTTTTTGAGATACACTCTTACTATGTAGTTCAGGCTAGCTTTGAACTCACTAAGTAGTCCAGGTTGGCCTTGAACTTGCAGTGATTGTTTTGCCTCAGCTTTCTGAGTTCTAGAATTACAAGCTAGCACCACCACGTTCACATATTTTAATATTTTTGAGATATGGTCTAATTTTTCCTTTATTCCTATAATTCTGAGTTTAAAAAAATATCTAGCAGTTTCAGTGGTGTCTTGTTCATAAGGTATTGTTGAGTATAGGATCAATCTATCTTTAAATTCAAACACTCTCCTAACGATGGTCAAATCTGCTAGCCAGGCTTTCCACTAAAGATTTATAGTTTGGATTAAATCTACTTTATTTATTTTCATAATTTTTATTCTTTAACCAAATGCTCATTATATCTTCTATTCATTTGCTCAATTCACTCAACTGAGTCTTTTATTTTTTCTGTATGATCATTGAATATCTTATTAATTAGATCCTTTATTTCCATCTTGTTTAAGCTCAATAAATATCATATGGATTTGCAGATTTTTTTCTTTACTGCAAACACTTTAATCATTGTTTGTTTCTTACCTATAACTTTTTCTACTGCAGCTTCCATGAAATCAGCTTCAGGGGTGTTAAGCATTTTTGAAGGCCTACTGCTACCTTGATTTATCATCTCTTACTGTTTTTATCTACAATTTGAAAACCAGTCAGAGTAGGAAAACTCTGCCACTACTGTAAAGATCTCAGTTAGATTCTGTGTCTCTGCAGTATGTCCTGGGTTTCATTATGGTTTGCTGTTTATACTCACCTTCAAGCTACTCAGTGTAATATTTTAGGATCTGACTTTTTCTAGGCTGAATTGCTAGTCTACTTACCACATCCAGCTCAGGAAGCAGAAAACAAGCTGAAGTGATGTGGATGACACGAAGGCAAGCCTGGTACTGGCATACAGTACATCTAATTAGAAGACCAACTATGCTCTGAGTAACAATACAAACGTGCTGTAAAAACAGAATCGATGACAGAATGAATTCCAACATATCATAAAAACCAACAAAAGCTCCAACTATACAGTCCTTAAACCGAGAGAAAGAGTTTTTCAAAAATAATATAAACTTGAAAAGTAACAAATTCTGACAGGCAGGAAATATCAAGTAAAAGCAACAGCTATGGCACCACTAATAATAACAGTAATTAACAATACTAGCATAGAACAAGCTAAACTGATAAAAATAACTAAGACTTAATAATAATAATAGTAATAGTAATAAAGGAGGTGAAGAATAAAAAATGAATAATATTTGGAAAGAAAGTAAAGGGGGAAAAGAGGAAAGTAATTAAGATAAAAATCCAATAAAGAGTAAAAAAGTAAATACAATAGGTAAAAGGAAGGCAATAAAATAGAAAAAATAAAACAAAGTACAAAAGAAGGGAAAAATTAAAATATCACAAATAAAAAATATGCTGGGGATATAGCTCAGAGGCATAGAACCATACTTGGCAAGTACAAGGTCCTGAGTTTAATTCTCAGCACCAAAAAAACAAAAAAACAAACAAAAATAAACACCAACGAATAAAATTAGAGAAATGAGCCCCAAACTGCTTTCATATTAAGGTATATGCATGAGTATTTCCTTTCCAGGTTATGTGGTACTGAAATACACCTGATATAGGGAAGCAGTCATGAACAAGAACCAGGAATTGCTGTCTCCACACACTCTTTTTGCTCTACAGATGTTGACTTCTGCCAAACCCTTCCATTGGTCAGATTTAATCACTGGTGTATTATATAGGCCCGTGGCTGCATTCACTCCCATGGCTTTGTTTAGATTTTGTGTTCTTCCATGTGTCCTAAGCTACCCCTGACTATCTTTGCAGCCTGTGTGCTTATGAAGTACCAGCCAACACTCCCCAGAAGGTGACAAGTCAAAGCTGAGCTGTATCTCTGATCACATCTGCAGATCAGGAAAGGGAAAATACTACTTCCTTCCATCCTGGAAGTAGGCAGCAATGGGTGCCAAGCAGTATGTTGTGATCAAGCTCAGCACTTTCAGACCCAGTGCCCTCAGGAAACCCCATGTGACCATGATGGAGACAGGACCATTGTGTCCTGTATAGGGTGAGATCACTGCTGCTTAGCATTTTCATGGGTATTTTACTAGCCTGTCCCCAGAAACACTGTTGTGTGTTTGTTCCATGACCTTTGATTGCCAGAATAGGTCCACTGTAGAGAGTAAGCCCCTTCTCCAGACGTCTTCTGATTATATTTCTGTGAGAGCTGCAGTGAAATATTTTCTCTGATATTGGCCTGCCATGTAGAAGAAGTCATATCTAGAGTAAAACTTCACACTATATGTGTAGCTCACTATAAGTGTGGCCTTTTCCTGGGGTGTAGGACTGCTGTTCCATTGTTTAACTTTGGGTCCGTTGATTCTTCCTGGATTTATCTTGTGTTTGTGGACACATGCCCCCTTTGGCACTGGTGTGCCAAACCGTTTCATTCTTTTGTCTGTTTTGTCCTATCCTTTTCCAATTTCTCCATGATAGCTTTTTCTTCTGTTTCTCTTGATTCCTGGAGCCCTTCCTTTCTCTTTGTTAGGTTATTTCTTTCTAGGTATCTCCTTCCAGGTCCTGCAGTGCCTGTGGTCTGCTTCTAGCTTTTATCTGCCATTTTTCTTCCTTTAGAAACTATTTTCTTGTAAGTGTTTTTTGGATTGACAAACCTTTTCTTTTTTCACTCAGCAGTAATACCATGCATCCATGTTTTTCTGTCATTTTTTTGTACATAATGCTGAAACAACTGAAGTTTGAGGGCTATTCCATCAGGAACAGTGCAGTGCTGAGAAGCTCCTCACTATGGTGCGGAACTGACCATTGCACTACTGTTTTTATAGTGATGATATGGAAGTAAATTAGCCCTATCTCAATTATGTTATCATCACTTTCTAATTTTATTTCAACCCTTCAGACGTTTATGGCATTTCACAAAGTTATACACTATAGTTGTTTATTTGGAGACAACTTTTATAAAAATGTGTAAGAAAATGAATTAGAATTGTTATAAGTAGTTAGCTCAGTTACAGACTGAAATTTGCCTAAAAATTCTCTCCAGCAGCTTCACAGAGAAAAGTTAAGAAAATGCTGCATGTTGTGGTATCTGAATTCCCTTTTCCTAGAACCACTAGAGTTAAAACAATTATTTGGCTTAAAATGTCAGTAAGCTTGGAGCATACTGTATTTATACCTGTTCTCTCCCATCTAAAGTGCTGCATGAAGGAAACTGCTTATTTGATGTAAAAGGTTATTTCAGAGAGGGTGGTTGGAGAGTGGAGAAGCTTTGGAAAACACAGATTGAATGTTAGTGTTTAAAGAATGAAATGAGTGTCGCATAGAGCTAGAAATGTGCCACATTCTGTATTATCTTGCCTGAGGCTTTTTGTGCAAATTAACCATATAAAACAGTGTGATTTCACCCGTGATTAAATGTGAACATTCCAAATGGAGGATTTGACTGAGTCTATTCATAAAATAGCGGTCACAAACAGTTCCATCTTATGATGCCCTACGATATGTAGGATTATATTTCTTTTCATAAGGATGATCCGTTCTACTTTGACTGTGAGCACAGTCTACATGTTGGCATTCATCTCTTTAACAGCTGGGCATGGACAAATTGTTTAGTGAAAGCAGAATTTAATGGAGGGTGAGGCTTTCAACTTCCAACTTTTTCCCTCTGTAATTGAACTTTTCCCCAAGACTGTGCACTGCGCTCACCCAAATGATTGTAAAGTTTGGGTTCAATATATGCTTGGATGAACATCAGCTTCACTGGCCTGAGTGTAGTTCCAGTCTCCAGTACCTCTCAGAAGCCTCTACAAAGGGTAAATTCTGCAGCTCAGCAACTAAGTGGCACAAGCCACAGGGAGTGCATAATACCAATTTTCCACAGTCTGCACTGCCTACCCATTTGCTTAAAATTGCGATTCAAAGATGTTGACTTTACTCTATAAAGCTCTAAATAGTTTGAGCTCTGGCTCCCTCAGAAATCCCATCTCGTCCTCTGCCATATAATGACATTTGAAGCCAGGCAGTACGCTCCTGATGAGAGCTCTCAAATGTAAAGCATACGGAGTTTTACTTAAAATAGGAAGAGCATTGCACATGGTCCTGGCTGCCCTAGGATCTCTATGCTGCAATTACTTAACACAGAGTTGTTATGTTGACCTTCTGGGCAATTATTTCTAATGACCATCAATTAAAATAATTACTTTTAACAATGCTGTTCCCTAATACTTGTTGAAAGTCTTTTCAGACTATTTAATACTTCATTTCTATTTTGCATTTTCATATTGTATGTTGTGATTCTAACAAGGTTGATAAAAGGTACAATTTAAATATATTATTTAAATGATTCATATTTAAAAATCTTTCTAAATCAGCATAATGGCAGGATTAAGTACATGTAAAGAATACTTTAGGACTTTTTGATAAGTAATTGCAGTTATATTTTAGAAAAATGTTATGACTAAAATACAAAGAGTCATCAAAACATATTACTAAGGGCTGAATAAATTGTAGAATCTTTGATATATGTCAAGAGACTGCATACACACATTTCTAGTCTTCTGTGAAGAATACATTTTAATTAGAATATAATTGTTTGAAAGGAACTAGTATAATTTAATGAGGCACAGATTTTTGCATTATATTTATTATGTGTCAATATTTTTAAACAGTATAAAACTTAAAAGATTGCTTTTGGAATTCACATTGAACAACTGAGATATTCTAAAAGCAAAAGCTCTAATCACACAACCATAAATTACTCTTAAATTTCATGGACTTTCTTTTCTTTTAAATTTACAATCCACCTACATTCAGTTGAGTTATATCATAAAAATTCCTATTGCCTGGTCTTTAATTTAAAAATATGTATTATATATTGTCTTTAGCACTTTAAAAATAAAGCAATGCATACTTAATGGGGTATTAATTTTAAAGTACCAGTATTTGGTCTAAAATATATTTATATTTATGTTTATATTTATATTTAAATGACCATTATACACACACACACACACACACACACACACACACACACACACAATGCATATACAGTATATCTATATATCTTTTTAAATGACCATACTATTTATTGCTATGAATGGTACAACTAGAGAGTGCTCATTCTGAGAAAATATTGAAAAATCCTTATTTTTGTTTGGTAATACTTGATTACATAGATATACTAAAACCTTTTCTTGTTTGTGGAATTTCTGCATTAGTCATTCCTTCAATCTTACCTTTGAAATATCTTAATATTTCCTTCTATATAAATGTGACCAAGCCTTGCTATATTTATTTGGGGAGACTGAGTTTGTTCTATCATTGTCTCTACCTTTTTCTCTTTTCTCTCAACATCTTGATCCATAAATCTAACAATTTTCCATCTGGGATGTTGCATTTTCTCCTTTCCATACACCCTGCCTCTGCCTTCTCCAACCCGGTTTCGGCTCTCATGACGGACTCTGCTCACAAGTGATTACTCTTATCACACTGCTGTTGTCAGGCAGTTTCCTTGCTCAGCCTCCAGTAAGTGTCCACTAGCCTGTGTTCTATTGTTTCAGAGCTTAAATCTTTCACCTGCTTTTCAAGATTCCTAACTTCCTATGATGTGCTGCTGGAGTCATTTCTTTCACATTCCTCAGGATCCAGTGAAATATCATTTTTACAAATTGTGACTACTTTGATCATTTGTTTCCTTGGAGCTCTTACTGGATTTTAAGTTTATGTCAAACTATTAAGTGAAGTCTTTCATTAATATATATGACTTATGTTTTAGCCATGCTGAAAATTTGCGGCTAAGCAAATATATCCAGCTCAATCGCACAAACACAATCAATGTGACACCACACAATGAATCATAAAAGGATATAAACAAGAGCAAACACTTTAAAATTGGAGTAAGTTTATTGGTACAATTTAGGCATACATGGTGATCACACTCACGGTAGGAAGTTTGGACCTGTACGTTACAACTTGATTCCTTTTTACCATTTTCCTCTCCCCCCTTCATCCTCTCTCCTTTCCATTCACAAAGCTCTCTTTCCATTGTATTTATTTTTTGAGGTATAATGGCACAGTAGTTTTAATATAACCACCAATCTTCACTAAATAATTTTAATACTTGGTGCCTGAGCTCAGAGCATCTTGCATTTTGACATTCCTATACATACATAAGCATTTACCCACGTACAATTATTAAAAGTAGAGTAACACAAGCACTTGTCTATAAAAGGTAAAGAGATTCTGTACATGATTCTCTTCCTGAATCATTTTGCTGGAGAGTAAATTACAATTACATGTCAGTATAATGTTATTGATCTATAGAATATACTTTGAACTATGAGATATGGCAACTCTCTACCGAGAAGAGAGCTTACATGTAAACTGGTGTTTAACATGTATTCAACATGTAAAATATTTTGAGTGATTTTTTTGTTTTGTAGCTGCCACCGATAAAAAACACAAAGGAAATACAGCATTCAAAGACCCTAGAAACTTATTTTCCTAATGAACAAAAGAATAATAACTCTTATCTATTTATTATTAGAGCTCTGTTAATGGAAAAATATAAATACTGAAGCAAAGCTATGTTTTGTTATGGGATTATGTATTCAACCAATTATCTGAAGAAATCCAGCAGGTAGCTGCTCATCTACATTACATCGAGTTGAGCTCCTGATATACACGTCTCAACTGTATAATTAAGATTGCAGGTAAATACTTCTAATTCATATGCATCACCATGGCAATAGGACAAATAGAAACATTGTATTTCCTCATAAAGGACATGCTTAACATTTACTGGCATTATTTTAAAACTTAGATTAAACACAAAATCCCCCCACCCCAAAGTAAATGAATAGTGTTCTCTACAAATTGAGTAGTGGACGGTTGATAGCAAAAGCTCTCATGGTTTAAAATTTCCACCACAGAGTAGATGCAAATAAAGCTAACTATTGTTTAAACATCTAATAAGAAATTAATACAAACCAATTAGCTGAAGTTAGAAGGAAACTGGCATTCCGGTTTCAATATTTACAATGATGTTTCATACTTTCCAAATGGACAGTAATGCAATATTCCTATGTTTTGATGCCATTTCACTTTAAACTTTGTGCCCAAAGTACATATTTAATGTTAAAATAGGGGAGTCACTCATATAATAGTCAAATGCTCTAGAAAATAAAGCGTCATGTTTGGTTGGGATTAGCATAATTAACAGTCACAAACCATCACTGGAAATAGAAGAACCACAGGAAAGAAACCAAGAACAGGAGAAGCAAAAAGAAGACCTAGTTGGACTTTAACTAGACCACCAGATCCAAGAAAAACAAATGACAGTGTTTCTTGTATGAAAAGATAGTAAGTCTTAGGTTTTGTCCACATTCACTGCTACTGTACACAAGGTGATGGCAGTCCTTTTGCTTGTGTTTAGGAGCAACTGTCTTCAGCATACGGTGCTGGGCAGGCACTTCAGTGACAACACCTAAAATGACAGTGGCTACAAAAAGTGGAAAATTACCAGCTACAAATTAGTTTCAATAACTACATCCTTTTCTTTCTTTAAATTTAGTTTATATAGAAGCCCTAAACTCAAGCATCTATATAACACTGAGCTACATTCCCAGCCTTTTATTTTTGAGACACTTTTCACTAAATTGCCCAGGCTTGGCTTACACTTGAAATTGAAGTCCTCTGTTTTCATTTTATCCTTCTTTTCTCATTTCTTCTTTTTCTTCCTTCTTTTTCTGCTCCCCTGCCCTTAGTTACTTCTTCTGTTTGAAAAGTTTCTTCCCATTTCACAACTTTTAGGAACTAGCCACATTTGTTGTTAACTCTAGACAGAGAGTCTATAAGGAAAAGCAGATGAATCCATACAAGAAACCATACTTTTAATAATTTGCAAGCATTTGATGAGCTTTACTGGAAAATGAAAGCAATAACTTTCTGTTTGGTTGCATAGTCCATGAGCAACAGCATGGTTTCTGAGTGCAGCGGCAAATAATCTGCCTTCAGAAAAATGCCGTGCTTAGGTTATTGCTCTCCATCATTAATATTAACAAATTTTGACATTGGATGATACATTTCACCATTATCAATTATGCAATGGGACCTACAATTGAAGAAATGTTTCCTAGATGTGAGCTACTTTTTGTATCTTGCATATGGTCCAAAGCAATATTTTTAATGGGAATGGTTCTGTATAAGAAGTTTGGATGAGCATATGTGTTACAAAATCTATTGATAAATTTTACATGTTACAGGTACCAAAGATTTACAGTAAAGTGGTATTATATTATTAAGAACCAATGAGGAATATTTAAATATATGAAAGAATCCATTAAAGGAGTTGAATCTACAATCATAGTTGCTGAGAAGTCCCAATATATGTTCTGTGTAAGACACATGAGAAACATGTGTTAATTTAATCTGAGTCTGAGTATTTGAGAACCAGAGCAGACAGTATTGCTGTACAAAATTAAAATGGAAACCAAAGAAGGTAATCTGAGCAACTTCATCAAAGATAACAATATGTAATTTAGCAACCACTGTTAATCCCTATAATTTGGCTTGGAATCTCTTATCATTGCTTTGTTTTGTTTGTATTTTGCTATTGTTGCTTTTCTTTTACTAGTCTCTTTAAAATAAAAGGAGAAAAATAAACACATAAAATGAACCTCAAGACTGAGATGCATAGTAGTACGAAGGTGGTTCAGACTTTTGCATACAAAGAGAGCACGTTATATCTGCAACAAAAATTTCACTTAGAAGTATTATTATGTTTAGTAACTTCCAGTTTTGAACACTTTATCTTAGATTCAAACTTGACCTATTAATGATATAAATATTAATTTTGTTATTAACTATATTTCCTTTAAGATATATAGAAGAGGTCTGAGTAGGTGATCGATTCTGTCATGCCTTTATTACCAGACAAATTCACCAGTGTATTGTTTCATACAAAATACTGCAAAACTTTATTACGAAAGTAAAATGTAGAAATGATTTTAAAAATGCCACATCTAGTACACGCATAATACAAATATGAAATAAAATATATCTACTACATTTCTCTGGCTATAAAAAGACAATATAAATGAAGTATATAAATTTGTATTTCCTAGTAAGACTAGTACATAATTTGAGGATATAAAAGAAAACACAGAGTGTTTTAATTAAAAAAAAAGAAGAATTTCTGGGTGAAAAAATTACAAATTAAGCTTTGCCTGAAGCCTTGCTGTATGTGTTGTCCTGTTAGCCCTATAGAGCACATGATAATAAAGAAGAATGTGGTCCTGTTTGTTAGTATTTTAATACCATCTAATTCACCAATCTTGCTGCATAGTCTTCCAGCATCAGTATTGATGATCAAATCTATTTATCCCTTTACTGGAGATTAATATTTCACCATTTAATAAATTCATACAGTTTTTGCATATTTTTGCTGAGCTTCAGACCTGTTAATAGATAATTTTCTGCGGCTACCATTGGTTTAAGTCCGTAATTGCCAAATATATCTTATTCTGGAAAGATTAGACTTCCCTGTCTACTCTTTCTATTTCTGTTTTTACACTCGGTCCTATATGCATTGCAGTTCCCACCCTGTTCCAGGCTAAGTGACAGCAAGAGATGAAACAGAGACAGTCTCCTCAAAGTCATTCTAATATAGAAGTTAGGTCATCAGAAAATACAGCTACCTAATATCTGATCATCAAAGCTTCATAAAAAGTGGATGAAGAATATAACATGGATTTCATTTCAAGATTTATGCATCGCAAATATAAGAAATATTCAATGTGTGCTTAATTGCTGATGAGTTTTTATCAGAAGGAAAAAGAAAAGGAGAGGAGTTATTACTGCTATGATACAGTTGCGGGTAGGGAAAGGAAACCATCCCACGCATAAACAGAAAATTTGGCCTTAACAGCCAATATTTAGCCTTCATTGCAATTGAAAACAGAGCAGGTAATAATGACACAGCATGAAGTAGATGGATTTACGTCATAGGATAGAGACGAAGAAACTCTTCTGTTTGTGAATTAAGAAGTTAGGTCATCAGTGACCGGGTCTGAAATTTGGTCGGTGTATGCCCTGTATCTTTTAATACTAGTAGACTCCTCATGAATTCCTACAATAAAATATATGGTCATAACGGAAAGCAGTTATATGAAAAATTTTAGTTTCTAAGTTCTAATAAGAATATGGTTTATTATAGTAATAAATGTACTTTTAAAAATTAGTATACTGGGGCTGGGGATATAGCTCAGTGGAATAAGCGCCTGCCTAGCAAGCGCAGGGTCCTGAGTTCGATCCCCAGTACCTCCAAAAAAAAAAATTAGTATACTTAGTGACAGAATTAAGTTATAGATTGTAAAATTTCACTTTGCAATAGTGAGAGAAATTCATGTATTTTAAGATGTTTGCAGAAACTCTAATGTACTAGTGAATACAGGTGTAGTGTTACCTTGGCTAATGAATTTCATTTTTTCCATGATTCTGGGGAAGATGGTGGTTGTCATGTTCATCACCAGTGTGGAGTTTGGAAACAAATTCTGCCAAATGCTTCTATTTGCAAGCTGAATTATTCGCAACAGAAGTGCTAGTGAACCAAGTATCACTATTTTCCATAAAGTTCCCTGGCACAGTGAAAACGACAGTGGTAAATTGCCTGGATGAGAACTGTTTAGCAAGACAAAAAGTTTTCAAGTTTCTATTTTTGAAATTGAGAGATAAAATTCACTTGGGTAACTCCTCAGAGTATAAAATTCTCAGGAAGAAACGTGTTACAAGTTTAAAGCGCATCAAGTCTATTCCGCTCCAACAAGGTCCTGCTATGCGCAAGTCTAGCTGGGCAGCTGGGCTAACCAGTGTGGCTGTACCACCTAGTGCGGCAGACAGCCCGGTGAAGGGGAGAAGGTAATGATGGTGAGCCCCAGAATCAACACAAAACGCGGACCAACAGCATGTGAGAGGTTACAGGGCAGAAACACTCATGGGGAGACCCGGCTGGGGCTCCTCAAGAGGGTGATCAGCAATTTTTATGGAATTTCTAGAATAATTTATCTGAAAAGCTCAATAGAAATGAGGATATTGTTCCTGGAAAGCTTTATAGTTGTAACTTTACTAACTTTTACTTGGTTGAAAACTAGTTATTTAATACTATTTGTGTTTACTTTTGTAATTAACCTTTTTCTGAAATTGAATGTTAATACTTCCTGAAGTAATTAATTGTTTTAAAAGTATAAGAAATTTAGGTACTTACATAACCCTTTTTATACATATTTAAAAGGTGATGAAATAGTTAATTCATTGCTTCTAAAATGTAAAAATCATATATAACATGTATAAATACTATATTTTGTATACATAATAGATAACATGCATTAGCTTTAAACCAGATAAAATATTTGTATTTTGCAGCAGCTTAAATATTTAAAACAAAACTAATGGTAAAATGAAGAAAGGAAGGCAGAGAAGAAAGAAGGAAGAGGAAAGGAAGGGGGAGAGAGACAGACAGACAGAGACAGAGACAGAGATGAACAGAGACGAGATGGAAAAGAAGAGGAAAACAGTTCCATACAGGCCGAATTTAAAGATGCATCTTACCCCTGTTCTTATTTTTGCAATGGAAAGTAGTTTAAATCTATGTTAATTTTATCACGAAAATTTTAAGTGCTTCACTTTTATATAGGTTTTACTTTTTAGAATCCTGAGAGATTTCTCAGAAAATATATTTTCTTCTCTCAGGCCAGAAGTACTTAGCCTGTTGTTCCACCAGTGTGCCACCTTCTCCTGGTACATTGTCTTATCAATAAATGTATTTCTATTTTTACAGTCTCTTTCTAAAATTAGTCCCATGTTATGGTTGATACGTTGTGTCAACTTGGGGAGTCTAGAGGTGTGGCTGAATGATTCAACAGGAAGCCAGGGTGCTTACTTTGTATATATCCTGAGCCTGTGGAAGTGGAGGGCATGGAGGGTATGTGAGAGGTACACGCCCCCTGGGTGGGGGTAGGCTGTTTACAATGTAAGGGAAGGAAAGAGGCTGCTTGCAGCCATTCCTCCCTTTTGCTTTGGTTGTTTTTGCTGTGCTCTGCTGCCCTGAATAGTTTGCCCTCTGCCATGTGCCACTCTGCCTCAGAACCAGCCAAGTATGGACTGAAACCTCCAGGAACTGTAAGCTAAATACAGCTTTTCTTCCTTCATTTTGGATGTTTGGTATTTTGTCTCAGCAACAAGAGATAAGTAACCAAGACATCCCATAGTGTGTAAATGTTGTTTCAAGTGATTATGACTGCATTGTTAGCTGTTTGGGAACTTAACTAATAATGGACCCTCTGAGGGCGATGCGTTACCGACCCTTTCATCTTTTCTGTCAAATCATGGCTTTGCATTGAATCAGTCTGTTAGAAAGAGACATAATTAGAATTCTTCACATTTTTTTACTTCTTTATTAGTGCATGCCTGCAGTACCTAATTATATTCATTGCAGGGAGTCAATATAGCACATGCTAATTCTCTGTACTTCCCCTTCTCCCACTTCCTTCCCGTACTCCACCTCCCCTCAATTTCTCATTTCCCTTTTCATTTAAAAATCATTTATCTTCCGGTTTCCTATTTATTTTATATTTTCTCTTTAAACTATTTTTACTTTGGTTTTCTCATGTGAGAGAAATCATGATACACTTAAGCTCAAGTGTCTGATTTATTTCACTTAATATTAAATTTATATCTGTCTATCGGTCTATCCCTACACTGAGGATGGAGCCCAGGTACTGCTGAGCTGCATCTCTATCAATTTTCATTTTATTTTGAAGCATGACTTGCATAGCTTGTCCTCAGTCTTGCAATATTTCTGCTTCAGCTTCCTGAGAAGCTTGGATTTCGGGGATACATTGCTACACTTGGCAAATTCTTTTCTTTCAAAGGTGAAATCCTCTAAAAATTGAAGTACATGGGCTCTGTCCACCTGGCTCTCTCTGCTTCCATCCTTCCTTCTGCTACTGTTGTAAATCTTCACTTTCACCAAGCAAAGTGCTCTAAATCTCTGAATACATTAAAGTACTTTTACTCTTTTAGTTTTTTATTTTTTTCTTAGAGTGGACAATTCCTTTTAACATAGCTTCAGTTAATCGTTACACTAGATATCATTCCAGGGCATTATAGGCATAGTAATTATCTTCTCTTGTTTTATACTTTGTATTTAATTTTCTCTAACCTGTTATTCGTTGACCAGAAATTCTTAGGGTATCTTTTCGTTAGTTGGTTAGTTTTCTTTTCTGTGTTATGACTTGTGAGTTGAATATGAAAATATTCTACTGAAGGTCTATTGATTTCATAATTTATCATACATAATTCTAGGAAACTTCTATTACTTCTCTGTCACTTTTAATGACTTGGGGCCTCTCTTACTATTCTTATTCAATCAGCATTCTTGCCATTGTTCTTTGTTCTCTTACTGCTGTATTCATGTACCTAAAGCACCAGATACAGATCAAATCTGCAAAATGGCCTGTTTCTTTGGTAAACATTTTACTGAAACACAGTTATTTCTGTGTATTGACTATTAATGCATTTGTAGTAACAAACCAGAGCAAAATACTCGTGTCAAAGACTATGTAGATGACATAATTTAAAATATTATCTGAACCCTAGCAAAAAATTTGTCAAAGTGCAATCTAAATGAATTCCACAAAGTAATATGACAATATGAATTCTTAATAGAAAGCACGAGTCATAATACAGGAAAACATCTATAGAAGACAAAAACAAGGAAGATGACAAGATTATTAAAGAAATTTAAATTCTTGAAAGCAATGAATGTTATTTAAAAGAGTAGTGTGATACTACTTTTCAATTGTTAGATTAGTGTAAAGTGGACAGCTTCATTACATCAGTGATACAGATAGGTTAAAATATGAGATCCTTTATATTCTGCCAGTGTGACCGCAAACCAACAAGCCGCTCTAAGGAGGAGACTTTGTAGATAACAAAATTTGTATAAATGCATTTCATAGCTTGCCAATGCCATTGCTGGATGCTGCAAAAAATGGTCTTACCTATATCACAGAGAATCAAATAGACTTATGTTTCTCAAACTATTCTTTATGATATCAGGTTGGTAGAAGTTATCCAGATTTCAATGATAAATTGGATAGGAAAAATGTAGAATATATATCCAGGTTTTCCTTGAACTAGGAACAATATATTAGATCTACACTAGCCTATGTACGTTATTACTACAAGCTGAGCTAAAAATACTAAAGAAAATTACATCAATACCCTAATAATATTCATTTGAATTAAAATAAAGATATACAGCAAAATATATCCTTCAAATTGATGCATGTCGTACATACTGAAACCATGGAAGCCAAGAAGGAAAGAATGAAAGATAGGAGGAAAGAAAAAGGGAAGTAGGAAAAAAGAAACATCTATTTTTGAGTCATGGAAATTTTATTATTTCAGTAGACAACAACAGCAATCAAACAATTTTGTACAAGTGAACTTGATCTTTGTAAGTTCACTATAGGTAATGTATTTATACATTCAAAATTCTTAGGTAATATTAGTTCTTTACGCCAAAGAAAAAGTTCAAATAATTTTTCTTATAGACTTAGCAATGAATAAGTAAGGTTCCCTTTTAATATATCGAGCTTTCATTGATTACAATACCTGGAAATTTCCTGATTTTTCCAAATGTTCAACTTAATGCCACCTCAATGAGAGGAATTGTTTGACTATGTGCTAAATTATACAAATTAATCTGATTGTAATTTTGACTCAGTCCTCTATTAAAAAATAAACTATGGTCTTAGACGTGCATTTCCCTGTTATGTTAAGAAATGATTCTTTTAAAGTTGTATTTAGTGTATTTGCTTGCTTTCTTTAGTATTTAAAATGTGTGCGAATTTACCATATCCTTTAGCATGATACAAAGTATAGATGTAAAATAACGAAGCACTGAAACTCTGACTTCTTCAAGCCTTATATCGATGTTTATATTCTTTAATAGGAAAGCTCTCCAAATTTCTGAAAATATACCAAAACTTAAGAGATATAAAAAAAGTGCATTCTTTACTATGAAAAAGTAACTTTTGCCACAACTAAGATTCAGTTCAGGCTCGTGAAAGGCACTTTGAACTAAATGAAGCTCATTCAGTCTGTTGCACGATTAAGAGGATAAGTGCTGTCAGTAACCAAGCTGACGGCCTGCAGAGTGCTAATGCTCCCAAATGCCATCATGATGAACGAAAGAGATTTGCTTATTAATTTTCTTGCACATATCTTATTATGGTAGCAAGAGATTCTATTATTTGCTTTACAACTTCCAGACTCTATGCTATTGGTCTGGGGCAATATTGTCTTCCTTATCATATAGAATAAAAAAAGCAGCATTTGTATGTTCCACTCATAACTTCAAAAACCTGTTTTATCTGTTCTTTTTTAATAGATAAAATTGCTTGAAGATTTCAGACTAGCCAACACCCATAACAAACTATTACTTTTTTCAGAGATCATTTATTAAAATATGTAAAGTCCCCTTAGACACAAGACTCAGAGCAACAAGTAGGTCTAATCTTGCAAGCACAAGGGAAGGCCCTTTGTACAAAATGCAAAAGATGATCATTCACAGCAACACATTCTGTTTTAAACTTCAAAATATAAGTGTGAGCAAATATATACTTTGTAGCTCGCACATCTCTTTTATTTTTATTTTTTTAAATAAAAGTACAAAAACATATTAACAAACAGACACCAATTAGCATAAGAAATAGTACAATCACAACTGATCTATAGACACGGTGATATGGTCTCAACAGTGGTTATTGCTTTATCCATTGATATCTTCGAAGTGTAAATATATGAACCCATATACAGACATGCAAAATTGGTCAAACAATCCTCTCAACAACAGAAAACACAAAAACGAAAAATCCAAAGACAGAAAACAAAACAGGCAAACAACAACAACAACAACAAAAAACCACCAATAGTTGCTGCTTTGCATATTGATATCTTCGAAGTGTGTGTTCAGGATAACACATACAAAGATACAATATTGATCAAATAACCCGTCATCAATTATTCCTTAGCATTAAGTGATATAATACAATAGTAGAACCATGTTAGCCCTCCTGCTTATATGTATATTCATATATACATACATACATTTTTGTCTCTTTCTTTTCTCCTCTCCCTCGTCTCATCTGTTCTTTGTTTTTGAACAGATTTCCTCCATGTGTCTTAGTTTATATTCCCTCTCTCGGGTTCTTACACCAGTGATACAATACATTGCCTGCACATGTATCACTGATTTATTTCACTTATGAGTATGGACTCCAGTTTTGACCACTTGCCTACAAAGTCCCCCAAACTGTCTTTCTTTATAGCTGAATAATATTCCATTATATAGAAATGCCACAATTTTTCAACCCAGTATTCTGTGGATGGACACTTGGGTTGCTTCCACATTTTAGCTATTACAAATTGTGCTGCTATAAACATGGGTGCACATGTATCAGAGTGATATGTTTTCAGATCTTCTGGGAAAATACCCAGAAGAGGAATAGCTGGTTTGAATGGAACCTCTAGACCTAGTTTGCTGAGAAATCTCCAAACTGCTCTCCACAGTGGTTGCACCAGTCTGCATATCCACCAGCAGTGTAATAGAGTCCCTATTTCTCCACAGCCTCGCCAGCATCTGTTATTGGATGACTTTTTCATACTGGCCAGTCTTACTGGGGTGAGATGAAATCTCGATGTTGTTTTTATTTGCATTTCTCGAATGACTAAGGATGTGGAACATTTTCTCATATATTTATTTGCCATTTGTATTTCTTTGTCTGAGAAT
>PVLD010026724.1:0-21787 GCA_004027595.1 Dinomys branickii | reverse complement strand
GGGGACAGCGCTTGCGAGGAAGGAGGCAGGAGAACGAGGGGGTGGCAGGGAGAGTGACAGAGAAGGATTGTGCCACAGATGGTGACACGGAGAACCAGCACGGGAGGGGGGGAGGGGCCAAGGCCAAGAGCAGGTGCGGGGGGGGGGCGCAGGTTAGGGAAGGAGGCCGGGAGAGGGAGGGGCCACCCCGTTACCGGGGAGATTTCAGCCACCCACGCTGGCCTTGGCTCTCGGGGGAACGGAGAGAAGCTTGACAGTGGCAGGATGCCCCCCAGGCTGCCCTGGCACAGGTCCCCTGGGGTAGCAGCTTCGACCCCAGGTGTGAGGCTGGGCGCTGCTGTCCAGGGGGTGGACGGGCAAGGTTGAGCCCCAGCAGGCGTCGGCCACAGGGTGCATGATCCTGGACTGGACACAGGGTGAAGGTCCTCATCCTGGGGTCTGGGGAACCTGGCGAGCCCCGACCAGAGCAAGAAGCCAGAGGCCATGGTGGGAAATGGGTATTTTTAGACTTTGAGAGCAGAGAGAGGCAACCTCAGAGCTATCCTGCAGCGAGAAAACAAATTTCCACTATTTTTAATTGACAAAATTAAAAATGTAATCTCTGTAATGAGGACAATTTTTTATAATACAAGTCTGCTAATGAGAAGAATAGAGTTATTTGGGAGAGGATAACGTTTGGCTCAACTAGAGGACAGAGCTGGTATTTCCTGTTGTCAGAGGGGCTGCCTGTGCGGATCTGTGCAGATTTTTCCCAGCTCGTGGGCTCTGCAGGCACAGGCAGGGCCCATGGCCTTTGGGAGTCCCTGTCCTGGGGCCTGAGGCCTGGCCTGGCCACCTCTGCACATCTTGCAATCCCTGCCTCCTGAGGACGGGGAGGAAGAGTCAGAGAACAGCAAGGGGAAGTGAGTCTTCCTTGAGGACCTCTCCACAGCGGGTCGCTCCTCAGGAGCAAGGCTGGACCTCCTTTTGTCACCAGGTCCCAGGACGTTCTCCCAGGCCTCAGGCAACCACAGGTCCCGAGTTCATCCTGTAGACAGGCTCTGCACAGCTCCCAGGATGGTGTTCTCAGGCTGCAGGGTGGGGATTCCTTGACACTGTCCCTTCCACCGACAGCCCTCCTGCGACTTCTCACTGACCCTCCAAAAGCCCCTTACAGCCCACCTGGCTCCATACCAGCAAGCCCTACTGCCCAAGCCTGCCCAAGCCCTGCACACCCAGTCTCGATCACCCCTTCACCTATTGTTCACCTTCCAGATGCCCATCGGTGCCAGGCTCGACCTAAGCCCCAGGAACAAGGTTGTGGACAAGACCAGCCCCTGCCTCCTGGCTCACTCCAGGTAGGACAGGCAATTGACATACACACAAATAGGGCTGGAACTGGCCTGGGCTCAGAGAAGGAAGGCAGAGCCAATAGGAGGCAGGGAAGGAGCCCTGGGTGCTGTGGCAGAGGACCTGAGAAGAAACCAATCACATTCCTTTCACCTCAGCCTGGAGTAGAAGGACTTCTGGTGGGAGCAGAGGCCTTTGGGACCTGATTTATGTCTCTGTCAGGTCTGCTCTGGCTGCCCCTAGGGCCACATCTGGGCTGAGGGCAGAGTCAGGACACCAGCTGGGGGCCCAGTGAGGAGTGCTGGTTGCTTGGGGCCTTTGCACAGGCTGTGCCCCATCCCCACCCTCCTGGTGGCACACAACAACTCACCACTAGTTGTCTGGAGGTCTTCATGCCCGGGGTCGGGGTCCTCCCAGCCTTCCCTAAGCCACCAGTCCATCCCTAATCCTACCTGTGAGCAGCCACCTAAGGGGGCTAGGTCTGTCCCCACACTGGGCTGTGTCCCCGGGCCTGGCACACACCTGGCACACAGTAGGTGTTTGCCACATATTGAATGAGTGAAGAGGATGGGCAGTTGGTGGCTGGGGGACAGGAAGGGGCTGCTGAGGGTGCACTAGAGGTGGGGGAGGGGGGCCTGGGTGCCAGCCTGCAGCAGGTGTAACCCACGCCAGCAAACAGCCTCCCTGGGGGCTCCTCTGGCAAAAGTGGCCCAAGGAGTAGGTCACAAGAGAGCTGGGGGGGCGCAGTTGTGTGGGGTACCTGTAAGCTGGGCGATCCTGCTTCACTGGCATTGAAGTCCTAGAGGCCTAGGGCCTGGGGCCTGAGAAGCGCTGACCTCAGGGTGCCGGTCAGAGCTGCTGGCATCCTAGGGGTTGCCTGGCCTGCCAGCTCCAGACAGGACAATGCCGTCTCCTGTGTCAGAACCCGGCTCCTCCAAAACCAGGGCCTTGGCTGCACCCTTAGGTCATGCATCCACTATCAAACAGGCGGTTTTTCAGGAGCCCAGACCCAGGCTTCTCCCTCCCTGAGAGCCAGGATGAAGCTCCTTCACTCTCCTCTCTGCATGCAATACCTCCAAGGCGGGGCTCAGCTGCTGAGATGGACATCTGTCAGCTCAAATAAGAGATGACAAATAGCCACCTCAGCCCAACCCCTGTGCCATCTCACTGCAGCCCGCCCACAAGGGTGTCATCTGAGTCATCACCCCCACTGATTCCAGTGGGTCTAAGGCTCGGCTTTGCCACTTACTGGCTGTGTGACCTCAGATTTGTGACTTAACCTCTCTGAGCCGCAGTCCTTCCTCTTCAACACCTGCTGTGTAGGGTTGCCATGACGATGAAGTGAGTCAACTGCTGCAGTTTCCAGGGACAGAGAGACACTACAGTATGTGGTAGTTAATGTGATCATGGCCACTTCTCAGCTCCCAAGGGTGGAGGGACAAGATCTGGGACACTGGGCGGAGGAGTATCAGTCCAATGCCTGCCCGTGAAAACCACTTGGAACCTCGGCCCCGCACTCTGTGTCTCTAAGCTGTCCATGCTCTCGAGCCTGGTGCTGCCCGCTGGGCCTGGCACTGGAGGCCCTCAGGACCTGCCACTTTGGCATACTGATTCTTTTTAAACTAAAGTTGCTTGAAAAGCAAGAAGGGCGAGGCGACCCTCCCCATGCTCCCTGGTGGCAGGAGCTGAGGCCTGTGGGAAAGGCGCCCTTCCACCAACGCTAGGGACGGAGAGCGGGGCAGCTGCACCACAGACCTGCTCAGCGGCCCCTTATCCTCCTGGAGACACACTGGCCATGTTCCCTCCACACAAGAGTACGGACACTGCCTCACTGCTTGGGCCTCCTGGGTGCGGGGCTCCCGCCTCCATCCCAAGGGAACAAGATGCCTGTTTTCCTCCTGTACCTCTGTCCTATGTTGGTTTAGTTCCTGGACCCAGCCAGAGACTCAAAGAGGGTAAAAACTGCCTCTGCTCTGTGCCCCCCCATCACTTACGTTGGTCCCCTGCCTCTGCCCTTGGTAGGAAGTGAGGGCTTTTAGACACATGGATGCCTGCGTTAGAGTCCTATGACCACTTGCTGCTCATTGAATGAAACCCACTGTCTCTGTGGCCTGTGTGTGCCCTTCAGTCAGAACCTCAGGCAAGCCCCAGGCCCTTTGCACAGGCTGCCCCCTGTCCCTCCCTTCACTCCAGTGTCAGGAGGACATTATGTGCTCAGGGCAGCCTCCTCAGAAGCCCACCCCTCTCTGACACTCCTGCCCATTCTTCCTCTGTAATGCAATCATTTGTTATTTTATTTTATTTTATCAAGACATAGTTTGCAAATAAAATTTCAAAACCAATTGTGCTAAAAAGTATTGTAACAGCCAAAAGATAACCATTCTCTTATGGCCCTATCCCCCTTCCCTTGTCCCAGAGGTAACCTCATCTTCATAGCTGTTTCTCTGTTTATCTCCAACTTGCTGAATATCGTGTTTATTTTTCTCAGTCTCGATTCCCTAGTTTTACTCATATCCATGGACTCATCTATTAGGGTAGACGAGCAGTGTAGATTTCTGAGACCAGATCTCACTTTGTAGTTTAGCCTGGCCTTGAACTCACTATATAGCCCAGCCTTGCACTCACTCCAACTCACAGTGATTCTCCTGCTTCAGTCTCCCAGGTGCTAGGATTATAGGCATGCACCACCACACCTGGCAGGAGTTTAGATTTCTTATACACTCTCCTCCCCTCCCCATCTTCTCAGTATGATTGATGTTACATGCCTATTAGGAATGTGATATAGATATTATTTTCTGCTCAACCAAGAGTTAATCATTGCCTCATTTTCTTTCATTTGCTCAGTTTTTTTTCTAAAATATGGTTTTCTTGGACAAATGTTTCCACCCATATTGTTTCCCCAGTAGCTCCGTAAAAGCCTAACTGTGGTGTTTCCAGATTCTGACCACAGTGAATTTTTTTTTCCTGGCAACTACTGAGCTCCTCTCCCCTGGCACATGCTGCCCCTGAGGGCTTGCTACAGCTTGGGCCGGGGTGTCCCTGAGAACCAAGTGTTGAAGGCTGGCTTACCAGCCATGGCACCGCTGGGAGGAGCTGGAATCTCTGGGAGGTGGGATAGTCGAAGGAAGTGAGGTCTTTGAGGTGCACCCTTGAGGGGTTATTGGGACCTCAGCCCTTTCTGTCTCTTTCTCTGCCTCTTGGCTGCCATGAGGAGAACATTACTCTACCACATACCCCCACCATGAGGTTCTGCCTCACCACAAACTCAAAGCCAACAGAGCCAATCAGCCATTGACTGAGACTTTGAAATCCATGAGTCAACATAAATGTGCTGTAGTTTGAACTTACATATCCTCTGGAGGCCATGGGCTAAAGGCTTGTTACCCAGATGACAGTGCTATGGGGAAGTCATGGAAAGTTCAGAAGGTGGCATGAAGTTAGAAGAGGGGACCACAGGGAGTGAGTCTTTGGAAGGTACATCTTGGATCTCTGCACTTTCTGTCTGTCTGTCTCTTTCCATCCCAGGTGCCACTAGTTGAGCAGGTTTTTCTTTGTCACCCAATTTCACCATGATGTTCTGCCTCAGCACAGGTCCAGAAACAATGAAGTCAAGTAAACACCGACTAAAACCTCTGAAACTGTGAGCCAAAATAAATCTTTCTTCTTTTAAATTGACTCTCTCAGATATTTTGTCACAGAAACAGAAAGCTGAATAACAGAAAAATTGGTACTAAGTGGGGTTGTTGCTGTAACTATACCTGAATGTGTGGTTCAGAAGTCTTTGTAATAGGTTTGTGGGAGGAATTTGGAAACGTTTAGAAAGGCTGGCTAGAAAAAATCTTCTAATATTGTAAGCAGAGCTTAATGGGTGATTCTGGTGGAAGCTCAGAATGCTGATAGGAATGTGGACAGCAAAGGCCAGGCTCAGAAAATTTCCAGTGGGAATGAGGACTCTTGGTCACTGGGTTAGTGGTGATACATATTATATTCTGGCAAGAATTTTGCTACATTTTGTCCATGCCCTGAGACTTTATATGAGGCTGATTTTAAAGGCGACAGACTAATCTGGCAAAAGAAATTTCAAGACAGCTCAGCACTTAGTCTGTGACAGGGGTATTGCTGATTACTTTTAGCAAGATTTATAATGAGAATCAGGAGAAAAAAAAACAGAACTGAAAGATCAAAAGACTTGCAGTTTGACTTGAGAAAGAGTATGTTTAAAGTTGTAGCTATGGAAGGTGTGGTTGTTAAAAGAGTACTTCCATTAAAAAGAATCTAAATACATTGTGCCTGGACAAGAAAGATACTTTGAAGGCATTTCAGGAATCAGCAAGACACCATTCCTGACAGACTCAAAGTGTAAAAGTATAAACCTTCCACTTGGGAAAAGAGCCTCCAGTGCCTGCTCCCACTGGGCTACATAATAAGTTTCCCCAGGTTCTCAGTTTACCACATTGTACAGGCACTCAGAGGCTGTTGTAGCCTTGGTCTAAAATGGCCTGGCTATTACTTGGGTGGGCAGTAGATTCTGGCATCATTCACATGATGCTGGTATTTCAGGCACAGAGAATGCCATAGGCTTGCAGAGGCTTCCACCTAGATTCCAAATGAAGCCATGGAAGCCCAAGGGGTGTGTGGCAGGATCAGAGTCCCTAGAGACAGCTCCAGAGGGGGACAGCACATGAATATCTGAGAGTGCCAAAGCTGCAGTGGAGACCCCAGGAAGTTGTGGATGCCGTAAACATGGGTCATGTGCTGAGGTGTTGGAGACCATAAATTATAAATTGAGTCTAGAGGACATCCAAGGCTGTCCTTGTCCAGCCCTGTAAGCCAGACTGGAACACAGAAACTTCCCACTTTCTCCCAGTTATAGATGAACCCCTGTGGCTAGTGACGCTGTGGCATTCAGGGGGGGAGATAAGACCTGCTGAAGACGTCAAGGATTTTAAAGCAACGTGGCAGAGGCAGTAAAAGCTTTGCCCGGGGAAACTACAGTTTCCTTATTGGCCTTTGTTTCATGCCTGTAAGAATGCTTTGTTCTTTTACTAGGCCACCTTAATTACCATGACTGTTCCTGGAATCACTCACTACCCCTCTCGCTGCACTGGCTAATACAAATAAGCAATCTGGAGTGTCTTAGTCTTTGCCCACCGTGAGGTGTTGACCTCCTGGCCCCCCTCTATGAATTACTAAATTTGTCTCTCTTACTTCATCCTTCACCCTACCACTCATACAAGCAGTTGGGGATCTTTATCAGGATCTTGGCCCCGAGGAAAGCCACAGGCAACAAGAACAGCCAGCCTGAGAGAGAGAGCGTATGTGGGCTCCAGCCCCCTAGGCCATAGGAGCCAATCCCTGTGGAGGTCACCCATGCTACCACCACCTTGTGCCTTGGATACCAGGCACAGAGCACAGGAGTTAATGTTTATCCTGCCAGGTTTCTGTCTTGCAATGGTCCAACCCCTCCTTGGTATTTCCTACTCTTCCTTTCTGGAGTGGGAATGTTTATTCAGTGCCATTGTATTTTAGGAGTATGTAATTTTTTTTAAATAGGAGCTCATAGATTAAATTTACCTTCCACATCAGGAAGAAACTGGACCTCTGAGAAATGCCAGAACTTTTAAGATGTCCAGGGTTCTTGGAGATGGACTAAATTCATTTTGCAGTATGAGGTGAACACCTGCCTTTGGGACAAAGGGTGGGATGCTATGGCTAGATCTGTAATGTTTCCCAAAGGCTCATGTGTACATGGCTTCAAGTTCAGCTCGTGGGCCTATTGAGAAGGGAGGAAACTTTAGGAGGTGGGGCCTGCTTGGAAAAGAAAGGTCACTGAAGGAGTGACTTTGAAGGGCATATTTTGTCCCTGGACTCTTCTGTTTGTTTTTGCTTCTTGGCCACCATAAATGAGACTACATGTTCTCTGCCATGACCCTCTGCCTTGCCATAGCCCTGAAACCAACGCAGCCAGCAGATCAAGGCTGAAACCATGACCCCAAACAAATCTTTTATCCAGTAAAATGATTTTCTCAGTTATTTTGTCAGAGCAACAGAAGACTAACATACAGCTGATGGCTTGGGACTCGCTCTTACATAGCAGGGAGTTCCTCCAGCTTTTTCCTGTGTTAGATCCAGGTTCTTGGATGCCATATTTTGTTTTTTGATAGAAAGGATTTTACATTCTCATTCTGGTGCAACATGGCCTGCAGCAACTTCTAAGAAAATAATCTGAAAATAAGTAACTCATGGATAGCTTGGCTGGGTATAAAATCTGAGGCTGAGCCAAGTATGGTGGCAAAAGCCTGCAATCCCAGCACTCTGGGAGGCTGACGCAGGAGAATTATAAATTCAATGCCAGCCTAGATAACATAGCAACTTAGTGGTAACCTGCCTCAAAATAAAAATAAAAAATGGGTTGAGGATGTAGGAGTATGAAGGCCCTGGGTTAATCCATGGAGGTGGGGCTGAGAGGAGGAAGAGGAGGAGAAGGAGGTAGAGGAGGAGGAGAAAGAGAAGGAGAAGGAGAAGGAAAGAAACTCTGGAGACTGAGAATCACTTTGGCTCAGCAAATGGAGAGCACCTGTCCCTGTCTCTGGCTGCCAGCACAACTTTACCAATAACTTTAGGTAACATTTTTCTTTATTCTAGAAACTTCCAGAATTTTTCCTTTAACTCTGAATTTCTGAAATTTCATAACACTGTGCTTTGGGACTTTTCTCCCCCCCTTCATTGTTTTGGACTGTTTCAATCTGGAGATTCATGTTCTTCAGTTTAGGGAGTGATTTTTATTATTATTTTCTTCTGATCTTTTACTTGAACATTTCACCTCATAGATTAACCCTTTAAATTTCTTGTTCATCTTTACCATTTTGTTCTACTTCCTGTTATTTTGTTAACTGTTTTTATCTTTCAACCATCTTAACCAACATCTTTTTTATTTCCCATGACTCTTTCCTGATTTCTGGCTGCTGGCGTCTTGGGCTTGTGTGTAGATACACTATGCCTCCTTTTCTTTCCAAGGACAGCAAGGATAGTTTCTTCAAAATTTTCTTCTGCTCACTGCATTATCTCTATTTCTTGCTGGTTGCTCTTCTCTTTCCTTGATTTTGGCTTAGGCCTGCCATTCTTTGTTACACATTCCTGTTTCGGAATGAGGCATCAGAGCTCCAGCTGGAACTCAAGCACACAATGGTAAGCATCTCTGTAAGGCAGCTTTTGTCAAGGACACCTGGAGGTCGGCACCTGAGGCCTTCCTCTGGGATGACCAGGTCACAAGTTTCCTGTCTCAGGTGAGTGTATGCCTAGCACTAGCACTCCTGACTTGGGCAAGGGCAGGGGCTGGGATCAGCCTGTTCAGAAATCAAGACTTTCACTAATTCCCCTGTAACAGTCAGATGCTGGTGTATAACAAACCACCATAAAATCTCCATGGCAACAACAGCATGCATTTACTGGTGCTGTTCTGCCAGGCTGGGTGGATCTAAATGGGTTACACCGGGCAGATGTACATCAGGTTTCTCTCATTGCTTGGCACCAGCAGGTTCACCCACATGTTCTTTTTCTACAGCACAAGAGAGCAGGCCCAAGGGCACAGGCACACAGGCATCTCCTCTGAACCTTGTGCTAAGGTCCCTATGGCAAAGCAAGTTCCATGGCTGGGTCTCAGGGCAGTGGAGGCTGAGGGAGTGGTTATTTGCTAAGTGGAATGGAATCTGCTAAGGCGCCAATGTCAGTCTGGTGCCTCTCCCAACCTTGCCCCAGAGCACGTGCCCCGATCCCCAGCTCTCTGTTTCAACCTGCCTTGTCCAGCTCAGAGAAAGGGGGCTCCCTGGCTGCATCGTGCAGGGGTGAAGACCAGGGGGTGTCTAAGTGCTCCTTAGACCTCCAGACCACCCAGACTTCAGCTTTCACCTCCTGCATCTCATCTGCAGTGTCTGAGTCACTAATCCCAATTCCCCCTGGAGTTCTTGGAGGCCACCCTGCCCCTCCCCCACCTTGCGCAGTGGGCACTGAGATCAGTCTTCCTGGGCTCTGGCAAATGATTTATTCACCCTGCCATCTGCTCTCACCTTCACACGCTGTGGTTTGGGGTTGCAGAGATCTCTGCTTTCTCTGAAGGTGGGCATTGTGTTTCTGTTTCTTGTTCTGTCTTGCTACTTCTTTACGTGGCCCCCTGGGACCAGAGCCTCTTCCTCTCTGTGTCATGTGACATGTGGCTCGAGCCTCAAGGCAGAGGTTTATTTGCGTGTCTACCTCTCCCTCCGGCTCCGGGTCCCGGCCAGGGACAGCCATGCCTCCCCTCTCTACGCCTACAGCCCCTGCATACCCTGGTGCCGAGCACCCGGTACACACATGGGAACTAGATGAGGCAGAACTGGGGGTTCCTTGGATCCCTGCTCACTTTGCCTTACACCAGGCCCTCTGCAGGAGACCCCAGACCTGCCTCTCCCTCCCTACCCCTGAGCCCCAGATGGGGTCAGAGGGAGCATATGGAGGGAAAGGCAGGGATCAAAGGACTAAACAGCAAGAGCCCCTGCCCAGAGAGGTCGCTCCAGGCACCAGTGCCTTGGGAACCAGCTCCCAAGACCTGGTGGTGAGGGCAGCAGGCACGTGGGCCTCCCTGTGAGTCTGCAGGAAGGTGGGCTCCTGCAGACAGCTCTTCTCTTGCCCTTGGTGATGGGTGGGGTCACCATAACCTGGGGCCTCTGTGCCACATCCAAGATGGCAAGGAGGCTGGAGAATGGGCGTTACAAGGTCACTGTTGGCATCCCCAGCCCCCTCTTGCACCCATGTACTTATTTGCATAAACAGCAGCCTCAGGTCTCAGCGCTCAGGCTCAGCTCAGGGCTGCACAGTGGAACAAACAGGCCCTGCTGGCCCAGACTCTCTGTGCAGGGAAACCAGCTCGTTAACACCTCATCACAAACAGCAGTGAAGGCAGCCCCTGTACAGGGGCAGTAGAGCACTGGGTGGGTGACTGCAGAGGTGCCTGGGGTGAGCGGATGTTGTGGGAGGAGGAGCAGCTTGAGCCAAGGTCCTGGGGTAGATGAGGACAGGGCTCCACAAAGCGGCCCTGGGGGCTGGGACTCTTCCAGGAGCAGATGCAGGCTGATGGGCTAGGCTGGGGCTTCTGTGCCCAATACCCTGCGGTGTCACTAGAGGGCTCAGATGTGGGGGCCCGTCTGCTCTGGTTTGGGCTCTGATGTGATAGCCCTGGCAGCTCTGTGGGGAGAAACTGCCTCCCAGAGCAAAGTGGAAGCAAGGCCGAGCAAGTTACATGAGCAGCCAGAACAGCGCCCAGCAGACGGCTCTTCTCCCTGGCTCTGAAGAAGTTTGCGTCCCTGCCGCACAGTAGAGGCCTGGGCCACAAGCAGCAGGAGCAGAAGCCTCCAGTGTGGTCGGGAAGGAGCTCAGCTACGGGGCTTCCAGGATCCACCCGGAGAAGAGCGAGTCCCAGCCAGTGCTGGTCAGAGGCTGAGAGAGCCGGCGAGCAGAGCCCCACCAGCCTGCGGCAGGAGAGGGTCCCCAACCCAGCTGAGGCAGGTCAGCCAGCCCACCGTGGGTAGTGTCTGAAGAGGACAACTGCACTGCTTGGTAGGAGAGGGACCGAACAGAGAAGGACAATAGGGAGGCCGAAGAGGCCATCACCGCTGCTAGGGGACAGGTGGCAAGACCCACAGCTGGAGCATGGCAGGGACAGGGATAGGTTTGGCCAACACCAGAAGCCAACCTGTCTGGGCTTGACCAGTGAAGATCAGGGTGACAGACTAGGAGCCTGAGGGACCCCAGCATCCCAGCTTTGCGGAAGGAATAAGGAGCAACCGCGCTCCAAGACAGAGTGTCAAAAGAGTTAACCCGTCTCGTTTCTTTTTTTTTCTTTTTGAGACAGGGTCTCACTTTGCAGTGTAGGCTGGCCTTAAGCTCACTTTGTAGCCCAGGCTGGTTTTGAATTCACGACAGTCCTCCTGCCTCAGCCTCCCGAGTGCTGGGATTACAGGCGTGCGCCACCACGCCTGGCTCTTTTTCTTTTTTTCTCTCTTTTCTTTTCCTTTCCTTTTCTTTTCTTCACAGGGTCTCACTGTGTAACCCAGCCTGGCTTTGAACCTGTGTTGATCCTCTCACCTCAGCTTCCCAAGTGCTGGGATTGCTCATGTGTGCAACTACGCCCAGCTTAAGGAGGTGTTCTTGCTTGGCAGGCCACGGGTCCCCCCCAAGATGGACCAGGTATGCTGTGTAGCCCATACCCCGCCAGGCCAGGCACAGGGCTGGTGCCAGGACCTGAGGCTGCTGCTGAATAACCTCGCCGTGCTGACAGCCCCTGCCCCACCCAACGGCTCTTCCTGTTTCAAACCAGATTCTCGCTGGCCTCTCCCGCTGCCACGCTTTTCTATCTGAGGGCCTCCGCTCCTCAGCCCTTTGCGGAGCAGGAATGAGGGACCCAGCCCACGTCCAGGGACAGCTGAGTACAAAAACACAGTGGCGAGAGCAATGGATTAAGAGTTCTAAGGCTTGGTCACCAATGCTGGCAGCTAGCAGCGACAGACGGCCTGACCAACAGTAGCATGAGCACGTAAGAGGTTTCGTTTTCATGTTTTCACAGCAAGGCAGCCATTGGTATCAATTCAACGGCCAACCTGGGCTCCATTTACCCTTCTATTCTGACATTCTGAGTATGCTGGTTCACAGTATGTCTTCATGATTGTGGCTTTAAGCTCACAAAATGGCTGCAACTGCTCTAGACATCCCATCAGTATTCCAGGCAAGGAAAGGGATGAGACAAAGGGCAGTGTCAGCTGTATCTGTCATTTTTAATGAAAAGAAACACATTTTCCCAGAAGCTGCTTGCTCTGCTGACTTCCACCCATGTCTGGTTGGCTAGAATTGTGTGACCTTGAAGCACCAGGTGCAAAACCAAGTGGGAAGGTATTCTGTTTAGTGCTAGGTACCTGGCTCCCCTGCACGAAACTAGGATTCTGTTGTCAAGCGGGGTGGGAGTAGTGACAGAGGGTGGGAGAGTGCAGAGCCTGCCTTAATCATCTGAGCTGAACTCTGCAAAGTGGGGCATAGTGAAAGACAATGCGGAAGAGTAAATGAGATCATACACACTGAGTGGGATGGCACAATTTCCTTAAAGATTTTACTTTTGGCATAAAGGTAAAAGCCCACTTTCAGAGAAGGGGGGCATGTGCAAAGGCCCAGGGCTGAGAGCAGCATGAACATGGCTTCAGGGACTGAGGATCCAGTCCAATGGTGGAGGATCTGATGTGGAAGAAGAAGGCGAGGCCTTCAGAGCCTCCTGGAATTTACATGTACCCACTGCATGAACAGGAGGCAGGAAGACCTTTCCTCTGCGTGGCAGTGTAAAGGGGTTGCTCTGGGGCTTCCAACACAGGCCTGCAAGAGTTTTAATGTTTTCTTGTTTCAGAGGAGAAGTAACCCTAAAAACATATGGACTTTGCACAGAAACTAAGGGAAGCAGAAGGGTTTTCCTGCTCTCTGGGTCCCTTTGGGGTGGGGTCCTGGGGGTTGAGGGAGCTGGGGGTTCCTGCCTTGGCACTTGGCATGTGAGACACTGGGGCTGCTCAGAGCTCCAGGAGAACAGCACCTCTGGGGCTGGAGTGGGGCTTCTGGGCTGCCTAGGTGTGGGTTCTCACATCTTAGCCTCTCTGGAGTGTCAGCCCCTGGGGAGGGCCTGATTCAGGTGGCCCCAAATCCCTGGCGAGTAGAACAGCACCAGGCACAGAGGGAGTTGCCAGGAGATGTGTTGGATGGATGGGTGGATGGATCGATGGATGGATGGATAGTTGGAAAGCTTAGTGGAAACGGTGACTGTCCTCAATAGAGGAAGTCTGGTTTGTGTCTCTGAACCAGCAAACCCTAAGGCAGGGACTTCTGCCACCCTGCTCAGAATCCTCCCTGAGCTTGGGGCTGTGGGGGCCACTACCTCCCTCCACTGACAGGAGGGACCATGTCCTGAGCTTCCCTCCAGCGCAGCATGTGAGCCAAGCCTGGCCAACCAGAGCCCAGCATCCCTCTGACAAATATAGTTGGTTGAAGGGAGTGCCAAAGATGTAAGCGGGTCCAATCAGAGTAGACCTTCCTTAGAACTTTGTCTGGGACAAATACACTTCTTGCTTTCTTTGGCTAAGTTTGAACCTGCAAGAATGGAGCTCTGAGAGTCGCCTGCCTGAGAATGAACTAGCCACCAGAAGGCAGAACCAAGAGATACAGGGAAACAAGCCCTCATAACATCATTGGAACCCCCTGGATCAAGCCGTACCTGAAATCAAACTTGAATCAATAAATTTATTTTCTGTTTAAGCAGGTTGAATTAGCATTTCTATCTGCAATAGCAAGAGTCCTGCCTGGCAGGATATGAAAGTCCTAAGACTCTTCCAGAAACATATAGCTCGGGATCTTGCCAGGAGAATGTAAAGTCTTGAGCAATGGCCAGGGGTTAGGCTCTTGGGTAGCATGGCAGATAGCCACAAAGGTTTAGAAAAGTTGATTCATGTTGTCCCAGTAAAGGAGAACTAAGACCAGAGAACACACATCTGACACATGCACTTTGACTGCTTGAAGGACTTTCAGACAAGCAGGGTCTTCAGCACTGGAGGGAGAGCTGGTCCCTGCACATACACAGTAGCTCCCTGGAGGTATACAGTGGCGGCCGGCAGCCTTGACGCTCAGAGTTCCCAGCGGGGGATCAGGCGGCAGGTGGGATGGGGGAAGGTGGACACAGGTTGCCATGTGACACGGGTTTTACGTACAGGGCCCTGGGGCCCATCTGGTCCCTGAGAAGGCAGGAATATGCAGGGAAGAGGCAGAAGCCTGAGAATTCACCCCTGCCGGCCCCAGGGGCCTCCGGCGTGGAGACAATCAGCCAAGCTCTGCAGCCATTAAGAAATGCCACAGGGAGGGGGACGCCAGGGCCAGCCAGATGCCTTTGGGGGTCTGGAGGGGTAGCAGACCACTGGGAGGGAGGAAGGGCCGGGGTGCAACCTGGAAGGGAGACGGGCAGGGGGTGAGATCTTGAGGACAGGGAGAAGACGAGCTCTCCTGGCCCCTGGCTCCTTCCCCTCGCTGCCATCTACACATCCTGGCCAGCCTCCTGGCTGCACCTCCAGGAAGCCCTGCAGGCTACAGCCGGCCACCCACCAGCACCCACTCACCCCTTCTGCCCCACCCCGCCTGTCTCGGGTGTCCTTGGCTCTGGCTCCCCATCCCCACCACGGCTACTGGAAGGGGCTGAGCGAGGCCCAGGGCCCTGGGGCCTGCTCTGGTGCTCATGCTTTCTCTGACCCTCAGGGCTCCTTCTGTAAGGGGCTCCACAGGGTGGGGCAGCAGACAGCGTGCCTGGGGAAACTGGCTTCCTCCGCACCGGCCCAGACGTCACTCTCACAGGGGACACTCCTTCTAGCCACAGTGGGCTGGCGCGTGTTTGGTGGGTTGGGCCCGGGAGGACGCTCACCCTAGAGGAGGCTGCAGGGGCGCTTCTGTGGCCGCGTGGGCTGAGGGCACAGAACAGCACGGATGGCCTCGTCAAAGACAGTCTTCAGGCCTCTCTGGGTGAGGGCTGAGCACTCCAGGTACTTCACAGAGTCTGGGGACGGGAGGAGGCGGAGAGCAAGGCGTGAGTGGGAAGGCTCCGTGCAGACACCCAAAGCAGGGTCCCCAACCCGGGTGCAGTCCCAAGAAGGCCTCCTGGGAGCTGCATCACCCTGAGCAGGGAATATGTCCGGTGGGGCCTCGGTTTCCCCTGCCTGGAGTAGGCAACTGGGCCTCAGAGGAGGCAAACTATGTCCTTCTCAGACACGAGAGCCTCTGGGCAGTGGGAGGCAGGCAGGACTTGAGCTTCTGTGACCAAATCTCTTCACCTCTCATGTTCTTCTGGAAGCAGCCTGGCTCCCCAAGGAGCAAACCCCCCTCAGAGTCTCCAGGACCCCCGTATCATCTGACTGTCCCTTAGCCTCATTCCCATTCTACAGAGGAAGAAACTGAGGCTCACAGAGGATGTGTGACTCGTCTAATACCCACTGGAGATTTCCCCACCCAGCGTACCCAGGGAGCCTTGGCATGAGCATGAGGAAAGACAGGACCCAGAAAGTGAGAAGGAAGACCATCCCCACCTTCGGGGCCAGGGCTTCTCGGCCTTCCAGTCAGAGCTCTTGTGGCCTCCCTGTGTCTGCCACAACCTGAACACCACACCAGAAGGAGGAGCCAGAGGAAGGAAGGGGAGGGGGGACTCTGTGCCCCCACAGAAGGGCCAGAGGGAAGGGGACGGACACTGGTCAGCACCTGACCATGCGAGCATTTCCGACAGTGCTGTGGAGAAATCCTGTGATTCCCCCCATGGCTGATGAGGAAACTGCTGGGGAAGCCCTGACCAGGAGGCTCCTGGCTGGGAAGGGGGCATGGGGCTGAAGGGGCGGCCCAGGCGGAACCCACAGAGGGCCGGGAGGAAGAAGGGGTGGGCGGGGACAAGGATGTGAAGCCCCGGGAGGGTGTCACTTGTCTAAAGTTTATGAGGAGATAACCAGGTGGTGGCACAAGCCTAGAGCCCCAGCACCAGAGGCGGAGGCAGGAGGTCGACTGTGAGCCTGGGCTACATACTGAGTTCAAGGCCAGCCTGAACTACATAATGAGGCCCCGTCTCAAAAAACAAAATCCCCAAAGCCTGTGAGGAGAGCCCATCAGCCCTGGCACGAGGCAGGGGATCCAGGGCTTAAACCCCAGGCAAGGCCCCTGGGGTAGGAGGAGGAGGCTGCTGCGGTTTGTCTTCCGGAGAGGGGCCCCTCCCGCTTCCGGAGGAAGGCAGGGGGAGGAGGGGCTGGGCTCAGGCCCAGCAGGGAGGCACAGCTGCTCAGAGTGGCCAGGCCCAGCTGGTGGTCCCAGCTCTGCCCCGTGGGACCAGGATAGGCACAGGGCCCCAGGTCTGGGCAGTCCCCATCCCACCCCCAGCCTGCAATTCGCTGTCCTTCCTTCAGATTCTGATGGGGCCACCTCCTAGACGGGTGACCTTGGGGAGTCGTGAACTCCCCCGCCCAGGCTCAGCCTGCAGGCAGAGAGCAGCTGGGGAATGCGATGCCAGAGTGCGGTGCGCTTCCTCTAGGAAGCCTTCCCAGAAAACCCATGCTGGGCTCAGCTGGCTGTCCACCTCCAGGGAACCAGTCTGTCTAAACAAACCACACCCCCTATTTTCAGAGCCCAGCAAGGGAGACCACTCCTAGCTAAGATAGATTCTCTGTGCAATGCTACCCCAGGAGCCTGCGGGTTAATTCTCTTAATTCTCCCCAAGACCCGCAGAGGCAGGAACCATCACTGTAGCCATGCCTTACTGAGGAGACACAGGCACAGAGGCCAGGGCATTGGGCCAGGTTCACACAGCCAGGGCACCACACAGGAAGTATTTCAGCCATGTGGCCTGACCATGGGGCAAGGCTGTGCCAGGCTCACCCTGCCCCCAGCTCCCTGACCAGCCCCGTACCAATCTCCTTGGCCAGTGCCAGGCCCTGTGGGTAGGTGATGGGTGCCAGCTTCTTCTCCTTCAGCTTCTCGATGGTCTCCTTGTCATCCCGCAGGTCCAGCTTGGTGCCCACCAGGATGATGGGCGTACTAGGGCAGTGGTGCCGCACCTCCGGGTACCACTGGTGGGCAGCAGGCACGGGAGGAGAGAGGCGGGCACAGAGGACACCAGTGGAGAGGCAGTGAGCGGGCGGGAGGGTGAGAGGATCCGTGGAGCGGGCACGCGGGAGCCCGGCACGTGGTCACAGCACAAGTGCAGGTGGAGATAAGATATGGGCAGGAGGTGACGCGGAGATAAGACACGGGCACGAGGTTGCACGGGAAGGAGAGAGGACCAAGTCATGGGAGGCAGGGAGGACCACCACCCTCCTGGTCCCCTCCAAATCCCCTCCAAGTCTTAGTCCCCACCCGGTCCCCTTGCAGCCCCTGGTTAGCACCAGGACTGTCCCCATGGTGGCCTCTGCTGCCCCAGGAGGGCTCACACTTCTTGTCCCTGCTCCCACCCCCGGGGCTCTCCACCCTGTCCCAGCTCCATCTGCCCCGCTCACCTTGGCACGGACATTCTCGTAGGAGGCGGGGCTGACAAGGGAGAAGCAGATGAGGAAGACATCCTGGGGAGAAGGCAGGCTAGGGTTGCCTCGAGGGCTCCAGGGGGACAGCCCTGGTGCAGCGCCTGGGCTGCCTGAGAGTGGGGACAGGGGCTGCAGGACACCCCATCCCTGCAGGAAGCACTCAGTGTCCCAGCTGCTGACAGATAGGCAGCAGGCTCACATATGCCAGGGTTCTGCCAGACGCACCTCAGAATGGGACACGGGACCCCAGACCCATCCCAACAGTGATCTGTGCTACCTCCCAGCCCCAGCCCTCCCCTGGCCACTGAGAGGGAGAGCCAGGACCCTGGGTTTGGCAGCCGCAGAGCCACCTACAGGTTCCCGGCTGCTACAGGGGCCCCTGCCAAACCCGAGAGGCAGAGCTAGGAAGACGGGCCCAGCGACAACAGAGGACAGAAAGGATCCTGGTTCTGCCCAGGCTGACTCTGACAACTGGGTCTCAAGGGGGGACCAGGTTCATCAGGCCATGCTGGCCCCAAGGTGGGGGACACACAGGGAACAGGGGCCCAGGGTCAGGACCCCACGTGGGGTGGGGGGCAGCACACCGTCTGTGGGTAGGAGAGTGGCCGGAGGCGGTCGTAGTCCTCCTGGCCGGCCGTGTCCCACAGCCCGAGATTCACGGGCTTGCTGTCCACCATCACGTTGGCTGAATAGTTGTCAAACCTGTGGGACAGAGGACATGGTCAGCCTCACAACCCAGAGCCTGGCACTTCTAGTCTAGCCCCAAGCTGTTCCATGCAGGGCTGAGACCCAGAGAGAAGCTGCGACTGGCCCCAAGTCACGCAGCATGATGCAGTCTGTAGTTTTTCATGACTGATTCATCCTCTTTAAATTGTTTTCAATGGGAAGAAAACATTAGCTCCTGGTCACTTTTGTGCCTTCCACTGTCCTAAGGATGAATGACCCAAGCTGAGCATGGTTCCCTCTAAGAACTCCACCCACCTACCTGCCACCTCGCTGGTCACTCCCTGTCTGTTGAATGAATGTTTGTCCCCGTTTTAGGTCGAGGCCTCCAGGAACAAGTCTCGAGACAAGGAGGTGCAGAGGGTTATTTGAGAGGGAGTCCAGCAAGCCACAAGAAGGGAACTGCTGACAGGAGACAAGGAAGGGACAGTGGCCGAGAGAGGATGGGCTGGCGAGCTACTTGGGCTTGCAGGGCCTCCCAGGAGGCAGAGGCAGCCTAAGCAGGGCCTCCGCAGAGAGGGCAGGACTCAGGGACAGTTACCTACCATCCCCCTTCTCAGGCACCCAGAGGCTGCCCTGAGTGACACAGAAAGCTGCGGTCACAAACTCATGGAAAAGCTGACGGGGCCCTCAGTGTCCACGGGAGGCTGAGGCATGTCAGGGTAAGGGACAAAGAGGGCCAGATAAGGGAGAACTTGGAATGCAGCTGGCCTTGCACGCACCCAGAGGCAACAGCGCTGTGCCCTCTTGCTGTTCAGGGAAAACCTGGGACCAGAGAAGTCAAGTGACATGCCTAAGGCCACCCAGTCAATGAGAGACCCAACTAGGTGAGAAGCTTGTCTGACCCCGCATCCAGAGCTCCCACACAGGCCCACTGTGCCCCTCCCCTAGAGGCCCCATCTCCAGACCCCTTGCTGTCCAGGCCCTCCCATCCCTTTCCACTCTTGCCTCCTATTCATGCTTCAAAACCCTGCTAGAAAACTCTCCCACTGAGGGACTCCCTGTACCCACTCAGAAAGAGCTCTGGGTCCCTTCCCTGGTGACCGCTTTGCCTTGACCTTGACCTTGAGCAGGTGTTTTGTGTGTTTGCCCCTGTGGACTGGGCTTCTACCTGCTTCACCTCCGCAACCTCAGGCCAAATGCCCGGGGAGCACAGGTGGGACAGAAGTCAGGTAGCCTGAACTGAAACTCTCTGGACACTACCTCCTCCAGGGACCCCTCACAGAATGCAGCTCAGCCTGACTGTGAAAGTCCCAGTGCTTCAGAGGAAACCAGAGGCCCCCTCCAGACAGACACCCTAGCCCAGCTGTAGGCACCCCACACTTAAGAGTTTTGTTGCAGTGCTGGGGTCGATCCCAGGGCTTCTCACAGGCCAGCTAGCCCTCTTCCCCTGAGTAGCAGCTGATGTTTATAATGCACACTGCTGGCTCTGCCCTGGATTTGGGCCTAGTCACCTCTCAGTACCTCCCTTGGCCCCCAGGGTCTGGAAACTCCTGTACCCATGGCCCCTCGCTCACTCCCCACGTGCCTTCCCCTCCCCGGCTTCCTCCCTGTGGCCAGCATATCTGACTCTTGCTCACTCCAGAGCCTGTCCTGCACCTCTGCAGACTAGGGCCGCCCCACCCAGCCAGCCCCACCCAGGACACTCCCTTCTGGTCAGTGTCCTCTGCAGGAGGCACTGGGCTGAGCCTGCTCTTCTCTGCACCCTGAGGCTGGCAAGGGGCCCGGTGCACAGTAGGTCTGCTGCATACCCACTCTGGCATCACCCACACTGCAGGGTTGCAGGAAGAAGTTGCTGTTCAGAGAGCCACAGCTGGGCATGCAGAGAAAAACAAATGTTTTAGGGTCTAACCAGAAAACACTGGAGAAGGTTGGGAGGCCAGGACACTCTTCCTCCTTTGACTTCAAACCTAAAATTCTGGCTCACAAGCATCCCAAGGTTTCTTGAGCCACAAACATCTGTGTCCTCTGGGTCACTTCAGGGTAATGGGGCAGAGGCATTGGTGAAAGGGCTGGGACCTTTGACAGCACCAAGCACCGAGTCCAGGGCCAGGTGAAAGCAAGGACCCTTTTTTTTTTTTGTACTAGGAATTGAACTCAGGACCTTGCACTTGCCAGGCAGGTGCTGATGCCACTGAGCTATAGCTCCAGCCTTCCCAGGAGCTTGTATATTAGGTCTTGAAGTCCTTGTGTGACTCAAGACAAATGGACCTTACGTTACCCATCTCACCCAAATAAAGAAACTGAGGCCCCAAGAGTTCAAATGGCATTGCCAAGCCAGCCAGCATGGCAGCACGGGCACTGGGCTTCAAGACCTGCTCATCCTGGGACTCACATTAGGGAGCAGACAAGTGAACTGCAGGTGGGTTCGGCCGGGGACAGAGCCCAGGAACAGCTGTCTGAGGTTGGGAAGTACAGTTCCCTGAGAAACTGCATCCCGGGTGTGACTCAAGCTGAGTGACCTGGCTTCTCTGAGCCTGACTCATATCACTGGGGGGGGCGGGGGGGCATCCTGTCTCTTGTGGCCATTCCCACTGGGAGATGTGAGAAGCTGGGCGATCTCATTTTTGATGTCCCCAAATGCTCCCCGCTGGGCCCCTCTCTAGAGGGCCAGTTGCAGAATCTGAGGGACAGCTGCAGGGGTACATCGATGGTGTGTAGCTCCTGGGGTCACCCTGGCTTATGAGGCCCACAGAGGAACTCTGGAGGTCACTACAGCCAAGCCTCCCCCCACCATATTTTGCAGGTGAAGACACTGGGCTTGTGGGCAGGAAGGGACTTGCCCAAGAGCTCCAGCCAGTTGGTGGCAGCAGTGGCCAGATTCTGTTGCCCAACAGTGAAGCCGTAGCTGTGCAGTGAGCATTGCTGCCGTCCCGTGGGTTTGAGAAAGAGCTGGGGACTGGGGTAGCAGGGTGGCCTCGAGGAGGCCCAGTTCTGGCTGAGGCCCAGCCCTGCCCCTGAAGGGAGTGGAGGAGAGGCAGGTAAGAGGAGGCTCTGCACCCTGGTGTCACTCGGCTTTGCCCCAAGACCCCCCAAGGAGGAACACGGTGCACTACAAGGCATGCACGGATGGTGACGTGGGAACAAGGGAGGACGGACCAGGCTGGCAGGGGCTTAGAATACCATAAGGATTCAGGTCTTGGAGCCCGGATGTTACATTGCCCTGGGAGGGAATTCTGGGAATACTTTGCCAGTGCCCTGAAAGGAGGGTCGTAAAGGAAGGTGAAATGAAACATCTAAAGGAAAGGTGATTGATCCTGCTTACAGAGTGCCCAGCAGCCCGCAGGCGGCCCTGGCCTTACAAATGCCAGCAATGTCCAGTACCTTATTCTGGAATGGACAGTGCAGGAGACTGACAAGGGCCTTGTCCCCGGGAAGCCCACACCATCAGGGTGTAGCCCAGGAGCTGAGGCATCAAGTCAGATCCTGACGGCTAGGGAGAAACAAAGGCAACACGGGGGAATGCAGGGAAGGGGTCACCTTAGACAGGGGCCAGCGAGTCTCATCTGAGCAGCAAACTGAATACCAGGAAGGCAGGAGTGATGCAGGCATCAGAGGCTGGAGGTCAGAGGCTGGCATGTCAGAGATCGAGGAGGAAGTTCAGCTTCGGGAGGGGGTGCACGTGTGGAAGTGACACAGTG